>JBCEWB010100149.1:0-12158 GCA_039654565.1 Peronia peronii | reverse complement strand
TCCCTCCCTCCCTCCCTCCCTCCATCCATCCATCCATCCATCCATCCATCCATCCATCCATCCATCCATCCATTCATATCATGTATGCTACCATGCTTGGACTAACACTGAAACACATCCTCATTTCCCTGAAATGTGCGTTCTTTCTCACCTGCCCAGGTGGAAGTTGCCGTGACCTCCATCAGCACTGCGCCAACTGGGCCAGAACCGGTTACTGTACCGGTTACTACCGCACCTACATGGCCAGTAACTGCAAGAGCTCCTGCAATCTCTGCCGGTCTTCCCCAGGTAACACAATCTCATATCACGTCCTGAACAAAATTATGTCGTCGAATTGATCAGAAAGCTGTTGTCGTCCATTTTAACATCGACAACACTATCATCATCACTATCGCCATCGGCGTCGTTGTCTTTTCAACATGGTCATCATCATTATCGTTATCATCACCCTATGGTAGTATTCCTGAAAACAAGAACAATAACAAGAAGAAAAAGATTTCCATAAAAAAAGTAACAACAATGTAGTGCTAAAATAGTATTGTCATCATTATCACTCTTATCTCTTCGAAATGTTTTAACCCTTAAAGGACCGGCCATGTTGAGCTCCATTATTCCCTCAGGGCTTGGAAAATTCCTTAATTGTAGGTCATGTCAGAAAAAAATGTATATAATATAAACAGCTCTACTTCCATTTCCTTAGTTTTGAAACCAAGGTAAACAAAGCATGGTCTAGCGAGGGAAATATACACGATCGGGACTCTGCATAGTGTGACCTGCGGTGGAAATATACCTGAGTGGTTCTTTAAGGCTTAAGATTTAAAAGAAAGACTGGTAAATAACTTAATACATTAACTCTTTCGTTGCCAAGATATTTAGCTCCATTTTGACACAGATAGCAGCATCTCAAACCAATGCAGAAATCCCACTAACAAGGTCAAACTTTATTAGTTCATTATGAAAAGGAGCTAACTAATGGTTAACAAATCATTATATCTCTTCAAATGCTCGTGGGGATAAGTGAACTTTGACAAACTACGATAAGAGCTTCCGGCAATTGAAAGAGTTTAAAAGAAGCAACTAACAATCTGGAGAATTGGTGTTATATTAAAAATTGAATCAAATTACTTGTCTGATAAAACCTCATAACCTCTAAGATCTGAACTTTCTGAGGAGAGACAAAAAACTGTTTACACCATGTATCCCGTCGTTATTATTATGAGGTTTTATTTTATCTAAAAAGGAGACTTTAAAGTAATGGACCAGTTCTGAATCTCATAATTTAGTCACGTGATCAGGGAATTCCGGTTTCAATGCGTGAGGTCGGCTTTACCCATTGCAGACCAACATAAAATGGTCCAATGTGCCATAATTGTGAATTTCTCAGATCCCCCTGCACTACGGCTATTTTATAGATCCTATTTCTTGTACTACTGCCCATTGTTGGAAACGCTCCACTTTTGTTTGGAGCAGTAAGGCAAAAAATGTCCGGAAACCGCGATTTCCTCGTTGCTTTCTCTAATGGGTCATTAAAAATGTCGTAAATGACGTCATCAATATCTGTGTTGGTACTTCGGCGAGAGGGAATAATTTCCATTCTCTCTCGTTTTCGTCAACGAACAACACTTTCAGCCATGAAAAGGAAATGACCACGTGACCATTTCGAGATTCCGAACAGGTCCATTGTTCAACTTTGTTGTTTCATTGACATGTGTTTTGCTTTGTGTGCTACAGATTAGGCAGAAAAATGAAAAGGATAAATTTTCAAGTTATGAGGTTTCATCGGAACAGTAACGACAAACTGAAGGAACTGATCAAATCTACGAAACCAGCTGGTTCCATCTTCTAGCAATCAGGATTATCATATATACTGCAATTACTGTTACTTTTCGATTTCACGGAGACCGCGATGAGAAAGCCCGCTATAGGTATCGCGCTGAATACGGCCATATCTGTATTTTTGTGTGAAAAAAGCTTATCTATACGAGTACATAGCGTGCCAAGGGGTTCCATCCTCAGGCACCCCCCCCCCCCACACACTCCCTCACCCACGAGCGGACGTTCCCAAGGTTGTATTCTTGCGTCTGCGAAAGAATTGTTTCGTCTGTCACTACGCGCCGTGAAACCTTTTTATTTGTCCATGTTTTGCCTAATGTTGTGGCACGGAAGCCATCGCGATCTTCGAAACCCATCCACTTCTCGGCCTGATATCATATTCAACCCTAAGGCCATCAAAGTTCACAAAAATACTCGTTATTTCTGTTCACCTGTATCTAATGTCCTCTTGGTTTACCTACCCCTCCTTCAATCAATCACCAATGATTTAATCAATCAGTCAATCGACCAATCGTTTGATCATTCGACCAATCAATCAATCACTCAATCAATCAATAGGCCAATAGGCCAGTCAATCGATCTATTAATCAATCAGTCAATCGGTCAATCAATCGATCGATCGCTCACCCCACCAGTCATTCAATCATCCATCCATCTATCCATCAATCAAGCAACCAATCAATCAATCATGCAATCCATCAATTAATCGGTCTATCGCACTTTTACCCCCCACAGCCACTACAAGTACAACGACGGGTAGTTGTACCGACACCAACCAGAGCTGTGGGGCCTGGGCCAGCCAGGGGGAATGTCAGCGTAACCCGGCCTACATGCACGTGCAATGCAGGGCCAGCTGCAATCTCTGTACGACCAATCAACGTAAGATTTTTTTTTCTCCTTTCTCTGTCCATGATGAACTTTAATGAGTACATAAATTTTAACACATGTAGTAAAATGAGCACTGTAAATGGTGACATGCGGATCGAAAAGAAGTGTATAGATAATGTAGGAACTAATGCATGGAGAGAGATATAAATGAGAAAATAAAGAAATGAATGAATGCATGAATAAATGAAAAAAAAATATATAGGTAGATAAATAAATGAATAAATAATAATAAGCGAGTAAAACAATGAATAATCAATCAATCGAGAACTGATGATAAATAATTCTATTTAAAAAAAAAATAATAATAAAGAAACACATGCAAGAATAAAGGGATAAATAAATAAACAGTGGTTTAAAAAATGAAAAAGTAAAAAACAGATGAATAAATAAAGAAACATATAAATAAACAATCATAATAAAGAAACAAATAATGTATAAAGAAATGAATGAAGTATAAATAAATAAATATTTGAATGGATAAAAAAAAATAAACAAAATAATGAAAAAATAAGCAAATAATGGATGAATAAAGAAAGAAAAAGAAAAGAAAAATAACTAAGTAAAAGTACTATGAACAAAGCAAGCAAAAGAAACAAATAAAAAAAACAGTAAATATGTACCTAAATAAGTAAGGAATCAGATGAATAAATAAATGATAAATAAATAATTAAATAAATAAATTACTATATAAGTAAATAAATCAATAATAAATACATAATAAATAAATAAATAAATAAATAATAAATAAATAAATAAATAAATAGATAAATATATAGATACATAAATAAATAAATAAAATAATATATATGTCTATAGAGAACCATAAGTGACTAGATCTCTGTCAAATTCCAACTGGCCCAATAATCAATGTGCTGTGGGTATTTGAACTGAATTGTACTAATTGCCCATCGCACGGTCTTTGGGAGGGAAAAAATAATTTATTTTTCGGAGCGTTATGCTTACTTTATAGAACACACTGCTTGAATGCTTTATAAACATTGCTTGAATGATAGAATTTTTTAAAATTCTAACGAGTTTTTGACATCCATCCATCCATTCACCCATACTCCCACCCACCCATTCATCCATCCATTCATCCTTCCTTCCATTCCTCCATCCATCCATCTGTCCATCCATCCATCCATCCATCGATCGATCCATCCATCCATCCATCCATCTGTCCATCCATCCATCCATCCATCCATCCATCCATCTGTCCATCCATCCATCCATCCATCCATCCATCCATCCATCCATCCATCCATCCATCCACCCATTTATCCATCCATTTATCACCCAATCAATCAATCAATCACTGACCAATCACCTATGATAATAGGGGAAGAAAAAAAACAACACACTAATATTATGCTCTGTATTTCTCTTTCCAGAGGCGCCCACGGCTTGTGCCGACTATAACCAGCAGTGCAGCTATTGGAGCCAGACTGGAGAATGTACAAACAACCCAAACTATATGCACCAGTGGTGCAGGCGATCGTGTGGACTCTGCGTTGGCTGATGACGCAGATGACAGATACTTTCATATGAAATACTGGATGTATTTCACATTAAAATGGTCCTTATAGTTGTGAAATTACTGGAGTTTGTTTGTTCTCGTCTTATTTTTGTTCATAGTACTGTCAGATTACTCATCCGTCTATCCATCCATCCATCCATCCAAGCATTCATTTAATGATTTATCAATCCAAAATCCATCCATCCATCCACTCATCCATCCATCCATCCACTCATCCATCCATCCATCTATCCACCCATCCACTCCAGTCTATCCATCCATCCATCCATTCATCCATCCATTAATCCATCCACTCAGGCTCATTATAGAAACCGTTATTTAGCCTGAGATTTTTCTGGTTAAACTCAACATGAAATTCCGTGAAAGTTATCAAAAATTATGCTCCACTTCGACGAAAAATCTGATATCTTAGAACAGTATAAGCGCACACGTTATAACATTGAAGAAAGGGACATTGAGATGGTAAGGCTGTAACAACTGATCCAGATACACTTCTCTTTTCGTTGTTTTTTTTTCCTTTTTGTGGTGGGTGTTTTTAGATCTCTTCTCCCAGTGAAAGCGACGTGTAAAGTAGGAACGTGCGCCGGATAACCTGGATGATGACTGTGGGACTCCGTGCGTGCTCCAACGGCACGTTTTGTACTCATTCTCTTGAGAATACGAGCTGTTTACTGGTCACTGATAGGCTTGAAGAACTATCCTACTTTGAAAGGAAGCTGGTCTGATGCAAATGGAGCCAGACGTTTGTGGATTCCCACTGTGGGGACTGGGCCCAATGGCAGAGGCGGTAATTGGCTATGGCTACCAATGCCGTTTCTTTCCTTATAGTGTATAAACATAGTGTATCTTCTTCTTCTCATTCTTCAGTTCCCGTTTCATTCTTTCGTGTACAATGTTTATCTATTTAGTTATTGATTTATGAATTTATTTTTGTTATTTATATATTTATCATTTGGTTTTATAATATCTTTTTCGAAGTGACTATTACGGCCATGTGGAAAGTTTATTTGGATGTGGGCCAGGTGAGCATTTTTAGCCAGATTCACCTCGTTACTAAAACGGTGTGCTGTTCGCAAGTCACGGGAGATGATGGCACAAGCCCTCAATAGACTACTGGTGTGGCCACATGGCCTCAAAGACCGTTACCTAATGGGAGATCGTTTTGCAGATTCTGCCCCTCCCAAAAGGGGACTCGTGTAAGGGGAGATCATTTTGACCAGCCGAATTACTTCCCTTTCCCAGCCAAAGCGGTCTATAGCACAGAATAATTGCAAACAGTGTAAAGAGGGAAAAAATCCCTTTACACCTTGTCATTTGAAAGAGTGATCGCCAAAACATTTGATAAAATTATAACAATAAGAACAAAACATTCTCTTCATCTCATAATTTTTGTGGAATTTTTCTCGGTGTATGTCCCACGTAAAACACGCAGAAGTGATTTTTTTTCCTCTTTACAGTGTTTGTCCAGTTCTTCTTGTGTCTGGTAAAGGGAAGTAATAGGGCTGAGCACAACGATCTCCCATTATTTAAACTTGTTGTTGTTGATGCGAGTGCCATCATTGGACAATTAGACCTAGCCAAGACTGAGACTAATAAAGACGAATGCAATGTGTTTGCGTACATAGCGTCCACATTGAACAGTAGGGGATTGTTTTTTTCAACAGCCTTATCCCTTTGTTAGACATAGAGATGGTCAACAAGATTCTCCTCACTGTCATCCTTGAAAGCCCGATTGTCTTAAGTGCAACTGTTAAACTTAGTGTTTTGAGAAAATTGCAGTTCAACCCTTGAGAGCCAAATTGTTTTAACAGCCAAATTCACGAAAAATGTACGCAATGCCAATACCGGTACAAAAGTACATGTAGGTACATGTTTTCAGGACAGAGTTCAATTTGACAAAAACATATCTAAACTCAAATACAATTCTCATTTTCTTACAATGTTAGACCACTGGCACGGAGGACAAGATTTGTCCGGCTTTCACGGTTCGATAATCGATAACAAAACATCTGTGTAGCAACTTGTAGCATCGTTAGCACTGTGTCCCTAGACCTGTTTGTTTGTTTGTTTGTGTTGGGGTTTAACGGCACATCAACACAAACATGGCTATATTGTACCAAATACGGTAAGATACGTTTACACATCAAGAAGAAGAGAGGAAAGAGAGCAGGTCAGAAGACAGGAGCAGAGAGAGAGAGAGAGAGAGAGAACGAGAGAAGAAATGTAACCCCTGGAATGTCCAGAATGGCATTCCATGAGAGACATCCCACCGATGGTGGGCTTTCACCGCCTGCAAGTGGAAGCAAAGAACCTACTTATATTCAGCACTCTAACACCAGCAATACCGTATGTATGAAAACAACAACAACAACAACAAGTAAGCTAGGAAATACATCAAGAATATATAATAGCAGTAACAAACAACAAAATAAACATGAAAACCAACACTCGGAAACTGGAAATGTCATGTTTATTTCAAAATTTGGATAAAATGCAAACAGTAAAAAGTTGAACTCCCGCCCAAGTTATAATAACAAAACAAAATGGAGACAAACACAACATGAATGACGCCGTGGGTCATTAGGTATGTAACGCAATAATTGGAACCATAGAACAAATTTTATAAGCAAATAATGATAAAATGCTAAAGGCATCTTTGAACAGAATGGTGCCCTTTGGGCAGACAATAAGTACAAAACATACTTAAAAAGGGAAATCTAACTTACAGAGGAAAGAAAAGAAGTACATTTGCCACCTAAAAACAAAACATCGAAATATTAAATGACTAACATTTAGTGCTAACTGAAAAACAGGAGGAAAAACGACCATAAGGACATGAAAAAGCGAGTATTTGATATTAAAATCTGTTAAAGTAATGTACGTGTATCGTGCAAGGTACGAGATACGTGTATTCTATTGGCAAACAGTATTGAGAAAACAAGGCTGATCAGAAGAGCTGCAAAATTAAAACAAAGTAAAAGTAGAATGGCATCGCCCTGTTTAAACCAAGTTCTATCTCGTGTTTGGACTATAATTATAACGTGCACGTATGATGTTGTAAGGTGTCATATGGCCGAGCACAGTTACTGAAAACAAAATGAAGTCCTGACACTTTAGCTTTAGCATATATATGTACTTTCATCCCTGCTATGCCTATTAAGAAACAATGTACAATTGACTTAGGTCTTACTATAGCATCACCATGTTTAAACTTATCGTTATTTGCATCTACGTGACGTTGATGCTGTGTAAGATGTTTGGTGGATAAATACTTTGCATGAAAATAATACATGTATTAAATCCTGACAGTTTTTTTTTCTTTGTTTTTTAAACAAAAGATCGAAAAAGGGGACAATTGGAAACAAAGCAAAATTAACACTACATGCAAATCTTACGATCCCGCCCTGTTCAAACTAAGCTTTATTTTTGCAATCTACAGAACGCATAGATGCTTGGTAAGATGATATGTGGACGAGAATAGTCACCGAGAACAAAGTGAAATCATGGCAGTTTTTCTTTAGCAAATACAGTTCGCAAGGGAGGATAATTAGAAATATTGCAAAATTAATACATGTAATAAGTTTTACAGCACCGTCCTGCTCAAAGTGATTCTCATCTTCAGTCCGCACAGCATGTGTGCTTTGTAAGATGTTCAGCAGATGACTGTTCGCACTGGAAACAACATGAACTCCTGATAGCTTTATTTGAGCACATCATCTTAGCACGATATCGCATTCCAGCTTTTGATGATAATGTAGATTAGATACCTTTGAACGGACTCTTTCAAACTGGGTTCTGAGTATAACAAACTCCATGTAAGCCTTTTTGACCTATTCGATAAAACTCAACTGACTTGTCTGGCTAAGTCATCAAAGATGTTCAAATAGACAAATACATGTGTCTATAATTTTTTGTAATCTTCATGGAGTAAAAACATATGCCATAAATCAAGCAAAATGATACAAAGGAAGATGGAAATGATAAATTCAGTATATCGGAACTTGTGCAGCAATGCCGTTTTCATAAATGTACATCTACATAATAAAGGATATCAACTTACAAATAAACAAACGAACTAGCAAATAGACATGTTCTTGACAAATTCTTGTGCTCGAACTGAATGTCTTTGTCACTGTGAGGGAAAAAAGCATGTCAAAATGAAAGGAAGAAATCCAATTACATGTACAAGCAATCAAGTCATGAATAAAATCAATGTCAAGTGGTAGCCTGTGTTCCAGTGCATGACGATATAGTGCAAGCATTGGGATTCTCCTGTACTAAAACTGGTGCAATAAAGATAAACAAAAACACCTGGAAACACCACAATGTCAAGCCTGCATTAGCTCTAGGAGAATTGAAATCAGTTTTATATGTCACACTGACTTTCTGTTTTACCTCGTTATTTTACAGCCTCAACAAACTCTAATTGATAACATATACATATCTTTTCTAAAAAACAACAACAACAACAACAAAAAAGCCCCCAAAAAAACAAATGCAAATAAACAGAGAAATCAAGCAAATCTTCACATTGTTTGTATGTAAGCTTGTTTTTTCATTTAGGTGAAAAACAAACAAAAAAAACCCCACAAAAAAAGGCCTAAAATTAAAAAATACTGATTTTTTCCAGCTAATCTGGCAAACACTAACAAGAAGAGCAAAAACAAACAAACAAATAAACAAACAAAAATGTCATGCAAAATAAAGATGTCCATGTTCAAAAGACGCAAATCTGACAATCTTTGAAACATTTGCTCCAATCATTGTATTTTCAAAATTAAAAGAAAATTCCTGGGGAGTGGCATGGCTTAAACACAGAATGTCCTTTTTACAATTTAAAAAACCTGACAGTGTAAAAATACACCAGCAATGCTGTCCTGGTAATGAAGTTTTAGGAAAGAGGTAGGACAAGACTATTGCTACCAGGTTAGTCAAAATAATCCCAATGGTCTATCGCTATCAGGTGATTGTAACATTGTAACTAAATGCTACTTGAATAATCCCTAAATTTCATTCTAAAACTCTCATCCTAAATCTAACCTTAACACTAAATCTAATCCTTATACTATGACTCTTCTACTGCTGGCTGTGGAACTTCTCCCTTCCGACATCCAAATTCTAGATCTAGAATCAGCAACATCTAATGCAATGTCCTGAATCAAATGTAACAGGGCAATAGTAGAACAGGATGGCACAAAATTTACATCACCAGGGAAAAAAAAACAACAAAAACAATAGAGAGCTAACACAGGCCAGATGGAAAAACACTTAGATTTTGATCACCACTAATACTGTAAACTGCAAAAGACACTGTCAGAAAAGTGCAAAAGTGCTGGAAACATTTGAAAGTAACAAGGTCAAAGAAGTGGCACAAATCCCGGAAAGCATTTACATGTACTTTCAGAGGACACAGCTTGCACTGACCTGACAATGGAACATTGTCGTAGGATTATGGATTAGGATTATGTAGGATTATGGAACATTTCCTCACACCTGTACACTCTTTTCTAACTACCACACTTGGCTGAGGAATGGGAGTACAATTGGAACTGAGTAATTACATGCGGCTTCAAAGTTTTGAGAAAAGTGGGATTTTTTAAATTTTTATTATTATTTATTTCTTTAAATGTACCTTCTGTGGTTTACAATCAATGAATAACATAGACTTCGGACATAATTTTTATACATGTACGTATTTTAGTTACTTTTGTAGGACAGTGAAGGAATACGCAGAACATGGCTAACCTTGGAAATTTAGCAGGGTGCATAATACTTAAAGGGGCTTAGTACCATTTAAATGCATGTCAACTTGCCATTTGTACATTGAGAAAAACCAAAGAGCTCACTTCAAATATAAGGGTCCAACGACAAGATCAGATATACCAGCCTGCTCTCTGGATATAGCATGCCAGATGAGACTGCTCAAACTGGTAAAACACACACACATACACACAATAGAATGCAATCGAACAGAATTAACTTTTACATGACAAAGTACCATAACTCAGACAATTAAATCAGAATTTGAAACATTAAAATGAAGCGGAATTATCTGCTCCTGAAAGAGCTCTGTGTGCACCGAAGTTTAAGGACCATAATCTTGCTCGAATACAGTAACACAAGTCAATCACGATAACCAATATGGCTGACAAATGAAACAACAAGGATGTACATGTAATTTGTAATCACAAGTTAGCAGGATTATCAATATTTTGTCAAACATAAATCATTTTGTTGATGACAGATTAAATACGCGATGATCACGCAAATACAGAACAAAAAAGAAAAGTATGGACAAATCATATTAACTTTACCAACATAAATAATTTGTTAATGATTGATTCAAATTCATGAATCAACAAACACTAAACTGTTCAAATCATATTTGTGATTAAGATTGAGCATATATATATCAATTGGCAGCATAATTATGGCTATATTTGAGTCAGATATGAGGGGAAAGTTTGATTGATAAGTGATTGATTGATCTATTGGGGTTTCTATTTAACCATAGAGGCCTCTACCTTCAAGTCCATAAACCCACTCATCATATTACACATCCGAATTTCATGTATGTTCCAAATAACATACAATATATATGTATTACCAAGATTTCTGTTGTCTGTGCTACATGTCAATGTCATGCTCACATTTAGAGGGTTAAATATGAACAAAAGATGATATGAAGACACTTGTCGAAACAAAGAGTTACATATATGTGGTATGGCAAATCAGTGTATGGCAAACAATGGGATCAGTGGTCCCACATACACGTACAATGTTACAATCTTTGGCCACAGGTAAGAAAGGGTGAGCCCACTAGGAGATGTTTAACACTCTCAAGGTATAAAATGCTTGACTGAATATGAAACATTCAATTCTCAATTTGTTTCGTGCAGCGAGTACATGCATGTATATGAATATTAACTGGATTGCACACTATCTCGGCAGTAACTCCCAGACAAGTGCCGGCTAAGCTTATTCATATCCTTGTCTGCATACCAAAGTTTGTGACAACACACTAATGATGATTTTTTATACTCAAGATCTATCAATGCTAAATTTATATCCTTTATGATTCCAACATCTACATATTTATTATAAATCTGCTACAAAACCAACAAAAGGCTTATGAACTCCAAAACTGCTGCATGTGTCCAAATGAAATTGGGCACACAACATTGTTGCATAAAGATCTGTGTTTCTACCTAGATAAAGCTGGAAAAAGCTTTCAATTCTTGATGTTATCCTAAAAAGGCGATAATAACTGAATGGTAAACTCGTGAGTTTGATTGCAATTGTACGTTCAATAGAACGACGCATTCAAAACACCAAACACATTTTCTTTGAGTAACAATCAGTTTAATCATCCAAAATACCAACATCGAGGTGCGCACGCTTGCCATACACTTAAGTCGCAGGGCAGTACTGGTTTGACCTTTATTTAAATAATCTCCCAGGAATGCCATGGGTTCTCTTCTAGTATTTACTAAGTGCAGCACGTACGGTGCAAATGAAATACTTCACAGCTGAATTTCATTTAACTCATTCATTACCAACTGTTTTCACTTCTGACAGAATTTTCTTTAAAAAAGAAAAAAAAAAGTGTTTCTACCAGTGTAAAGACAGAGCACAAGTTTCTACAATTTTTCACTGAGATACTGGTGCACTAATCTAAACCCTTGGATATTCTGGCGGGAGGTAGACGAGGATGGGAGGGATGTGGAGAGGATCGGCAGAGGTACACCGGTATACTTGATAGACTGTAAAGGCCTTAGAGCTTTACACTTTCTGGGGATGAGCCCTCAATAAATGCTATTACATTTTTTCTATCTATCTATCTATCTATCTATCTATCTATCTATCTATCTATCTATCTATCTATCTATCTATCTATCTA
>JBCEWB010100138.1:0-12158 GCA_039654565.1 Peronia peronii | reverse complement strand
CCCCACAAACACAGACAGAGATAAAAATAAAGAACAAGAGTAAGAAATAAGAGGAGAAGACGGGATTTTTAATTTCTTTATGTTTTTTGTTCTTTAAAATTTTTTTTTTAACAAAGAACCGTCGAGATAACCGCCTCCAGGGGGGTGAAAGATGTATATAGACCATAACCGAATAAACCATCATTACATTGAAATGTTCATATCTGTGTGAGTAATGTGTATTTGCCCAAGTTAGGCTGGGAATATATGTACAGTAAATCCGTTCGTCTCACAGGAGGCAGCTGAAAGTTGAAAAAAAAATGATCATAGTACATATAGGCCTGCCAAAGTGTCCGCTTCCTGCTAGAAATATACATGTACATTGTCATACTCTAGGTACACTTAGGATAGTGACCACATGCGTCTACAGACAGAAGGTCAACCGGCCTAATGCGCATGTGCAGAAAAGGCAATAAGCTGTGTAAGTGTGTTTGTATGGTAAACCGGGTCAAGCATGACATTTTTTTGTTTTTTTATGCAAAAATCTAGATATAGATCGATCTATATAAATTATTATTACATATACCCTAATCCTAACCCTATAGTTTGTGCAGTATGACATCATATGCATGTGCAATAGCCCAGCAAACCTTCTGTCTGTAGACGCAAATATAGTTTGAGCCCAGTCACAGTATCCTTGCCAGGAGAAAGATGTCAGAAATGGAGCAAGTAATAATTATTTTTTCAATGAAGCATTAGGTAGGTGGCAATATAAACACAAGACTCGGCTAATTTTGATATGTTGATTTAAAAAAGAGAACCTCTTCTTTCGATCTGACCAAGATATAAAATGCTCGAAACTCACTTTTTTCCCCCTCTCGCCTGAACAAATTTCAAAGTCAGTGTCGTCATGTGTCAATGGCGTCCCACAGTCTGCCAATATATCTGTCCTTCAAAGTTCATCTGTCAAAAATGTCACCCGCTGCATTTCGGTTCAGTTCTCTCCAGTCCTTCATGACCTTAATTTATATATTTGAGATGCGACACGATGAAATCAGGCACTGGTCAAATTTTGAATTATGGAGCTATTGGTATTACTGTGAAGATTATTTACATGTAGAGTCAAACACGGTTAGAACAAAATTTGCGGGGAATGGAAATCATTTTCGTTCTATCGCTAGTTTGTTGTATCTGACGAGGCTAAATTGAAATAGGGATGCAAATTAAATTATCGAATTACCTCCCCTGATTGAAGAGTGTCCGCACAGCGACCTTATGTCTTAAGGCCACTCCATTTTCATTTTTGTTGTTCTCGTTGTTGTAGGTATACATACATATAAAATGTATGGTTATGTAGCTGTTATGTCATTTGTGATTTTTCTTTTTTTTAAAAAATTCTTCGCGACAAAGTGGAGTTTGGAATGGCATACTTTCTGCAGATATCCGATTTTTTCAGTAAACCTTCATCAACTTCACAAATCAGTGTCCTTTTGAACTACAGCGATAAACCTGTTCTCCTATGTTTTAACATGTTTAGTTTCGATGAATTCATCATTGAAAGCTCACAATTTTCAATGTGAAACTGAAGGATACCTATTGACTTCTGAAAACTGGCTTTCAAGAAACACTGACAAGCACGACTGATTTGACTGACTGAATGCCGGCAAGTGGAAGTGTGATTGAAAAGTGTATGATTGAAAAGACAAAGGCCAAGCCATCCTCTGATCCCGTTTACGGAGCCTTTCAGCCTTCTAGGAGGTGGTTATCTTGACTGAATCCTCTGATACCGTGGTTGTGTGGCTATAAATGACGACAAAATCGTAATAGCACATAAACATGCACATAATAGGTGTCACCCTCTCATGGTACAAAAATTGATTGGGGCCACGAGTGACGGGTGAGGTGTGAAACGGGGACGGTGCATTATTTCAACACGCTTGCGCCTCAGGCCTTACCCTCAGTTTCATACTGCTGGGCAGTACAGCACATTGCAGGTTCCGGCAGGCCTACTTGACGCACTTGGGGATGATTTGTTTGTCAGAGGGAACTGGTTCGGTACCTGAGTTTGGTCTTGGTTACGCTTAGTATAAAAGAAAAGTGCGATCGTGGAAACGAAAACCTTCGCAATAAGCGTAGTTTTCATATCGGCCCATTGTTTTATTTCTTTGTAAGCATAAGAAATTACATAGCAAAAAAACCGTTCCCAAAGATTCTTTCTTAATAACGCAAGTTTCTTTTTAAGCGTTTTCTAACTAACCGTGTTAGAGTGTACATTCCATTTCTGTGCGTGAAAAAAATTTCTTTTCCTTATGTAGAAGTCGAGATAATGGCAATTAAAAACGATAGGGTGACCTTTTGCTGCAGCTGAATTTAGCGACAAAATGACCAATCACTTTTATTAATCCTTATTAAACCTTACTTTCTATGACACTGAATTACATTTTTTCGACTTTTACTCAATCTATTCCAGCAAATTTAACTCTGAAATACATTTTTAGATTATACATGATTCTGTGAAGAAAAAAACTTCGTTAAAAATTATTTCACTGTTGAAAAATACGCAATTTCTCCGGTTGCCTCAGTTTGACGAGCACCTGATTTCGTGTCGCATATCATTTGGACAGCGAGTTACTTCAGCCTTGAGTGTGGCGGGCTCACGACATTTTGGGCTTAATTAGTTTATGTCATCACACAAACACAAATATCCACAATTCTATCCACTCTGTCACTGAAACATACAAAATCTCCCTCAGGGAGGACTGCTCTACTTGCACGTACAAAAATGGAAAGAAGCCACTGCAAACACTTTGTGAAGTTTCAAACAAGTTTTACTTCCAATTCTGCTGTTTCTTTTTTTTTTTAAATACATCTTGTACACAGAATGTTTGTAAAAATATGTACACTTGTTTGTCTGAAGAGGACCTTGCTCTGCTGCTATTAATAAATTATTATTGGTATTTTAATACTCGTTTTTCTTCTAAAGAAAAAGGAATGAAATCTGAAGAAAAAAGAATCCGGCTGACCCAAAGAAACTGACATGTCTGTTCGCCTAGGTACAAGATAGTTCCATCCTTTTGATATTGTTATCCCCCCGGTTTAAATCATCATACTAGAGATTACCATCCGGATGTGCCAAAGACCTGTTTTGATGAGAGAAGAAGTGCATATACAAATATAGCCAGACTGAACCACACCAAATACCAGGGGCACTGTCCATGCATCCAGTCTGTAGCTGACAAGGTGAAGCCAATGGAGTGACAGTAGTTCCAACAACAAATACAGAAACAGAACCTGCTGTTCATTCATTCAACAAAGACACCAGTACTCATATTCCATCTTCTCCACTTGGCTCATCAACTGTGGGCTACTCCACATACAGTAAAAACCGAGGAAAACACAAAGTGGATAGCCATATCACTTGTTTCACTGAGAGAAAGTACCACAGTAGGTCTTTCATTATGCTCTTTTTGCTGTGCACAAGACAAGACCACTTTGTCACCCTTCTAACCCCAGAGCTCTTTCTGACCATGGCTACCTGAAGATCTGGTAAATATGAAGCATCTTGAAATTCACATTTCTGCTTCAAATCTTATGCTCACTATTTGCAAATGGACTGTGTAAAGATAAAGGATTAAAAATGTTCATATGACTGAATTAACCACGTTCGTCATTTTACTAAAATTCACGATAGAAGAACTGTATCTGACAAGCAGCTTGCTCATTAACATCAGTGGCAGTTTCTATTATACTATAAAGTTAAGAACAAAAGGCCACCCAAAGATAAATTTATGAATCTATGAAAACAAATCCCAAAATTCTGAGAAAAAGTTGACAAAATACCATATCCTTGGTGAATAAAATGTCTATCCATTAGAAAAATTATAACTGAATATCCAGGTGATTAAAACAAAATGCATTATATTTTTCATATGTACATTCATTCTACATACAGCAAGAAATGTACACACACACAATCAGACACTCATACATGCCCAGAAATAGCTCTCGGCATGAAGAATCTGCAATGTTGATAGTGCGGCCAAACTTGACCAAGTTCTTTAGCTGTGTTCAAATGCACAAAAATGGGGGGGGGGGGGGGGGGAACAAAAAACCTTCAATCTGAAGTAAAAGGTTATAAACCCATCCAATTTGGCATTTGTTCTCTTGTATTTTAATGCAGTTTTTCAACACAAAACCTGTGGAACAGCCACATCGCTTCACTGTTCCACACCACATTCACCCCACATAACATCTGCCACCAAAGGAAAGCCAAATCTGCCCAGGGTACACCACACGACTGATGAAAATGCTCTTGAATAATGAATGGCTAGCATGTTATATGCTGCTAGACCTGAAAAATAGAAAGAGACACATCTCTGTAATAAGGTGTAGTTGACATCAATGCAGTGCTCATCGACATTGTTAAAGGCTAGGATATGATTATCAAAACCATTATGACTATCTCACTCTCTCACTAAGCCCAACTCATGGCTCAGTGAAGACTGGGCACAGTATGCTTCACTGTGTTTAATAAAAATACTTTCCTACAACAAATCATTCCTTGGCCACTTTCATGACATCATCAAAACAGAAGCTACTACTTCATTACCTTATCACTTATGGCATATGTTACAAAGAAATATCTTCAAACAATCATAATATTTTCAGCCCTCTAATATTCCAGTCTCAAAATGTAAAAGAGTGAATCCAGTAAAAAAAAAAGTTCATAAGTAAATGTCACACCTGCCGTTGTCTATAGCTATCAGAGCCCACTGTCTGACTGTGATGATGCTGGATCATTTTTTTAAAATGCTGTACAAACTTGGAATTTGTTGATTCACCCATAGCCAAACTATTTATTTTAAGTGAATGCAGTTGGTCACTGGATCCATTATCTAGATGTTTGAGAAATTTCAAATTTGTGTGAAGAAAGTGAAGAGAAAAAACAAAAGACCTCAGAAGAAACTGAAGATAACAGACCCAAAGATCAGAACTTCACACTCATCCTTAACATTGCAACTTATGAGCATGAACTTGCTAGTATAAACATGGGACCTAGTTGGTATTACTTTTCTTTCATCTTTGATGACACTCTTACGACAACAATCAGGAGGAAATAACAACAGGGAAGCAGTTTGAAGCTGCTATGTTCATAGATTACCTGATCAATGTCATCATCATCATCATCATCATCAAATCCATCAAAGGTGATGTTTTCATCAATTTCATCATCCATTGTGTTCTCATTGATTTTGGCTGTGAGGGAAAAGAAACAAGAGAATATATATGATTATTCATAACTGGGAATAACCAACAGTTGTGACTAGCTTTCCACACAGAACGACACTTCTTTCACCTACCTCAGCCAGTCTCAATAGGTACAGTTCAAAATATTTCCATTCCGATATGAATTAGATGTTATTACAATTAGTGGGTGGAACTGTCTACACCTTCCAGAAAGCGAGAACACCCACACAATGGTCAAGGACAAACCCAATTTCCATACCCAGACCATTTTTACTAACATACCCCTCCCCATGTTCCTTCAAGAGGCCTATGTGTTTAAAAAAAAAAAAAAAGGGGGGGGGGCAACCAATAGCTGTTTTCATAAATCCACTAAGAAATGAAAAAGATTCCATCCGATCTTTCTACAAATGAGAGCTGGCACCCTTCAGTGAATATCTGAGTGAGCGATTCCGCATCAAACACTCACCTGAGTCGGGCAATTCTCCATAAGCTTTCAAGTTTCGTGCCTCATCCGCCGTGTATTTTAAGATCACATCAGCTTTAGTGTCTTGGTAATCTCTCAACCCCAGCAAGATAATGTCTCCACCATTGATCCACACCTGTCGACAGCAGAGAATATTAACAAATAATAAATTTAACTGTTGGGAGTAAAACAACTAAAAAACAAACCAACAACAAACAGCTGGACTTTGCCAAAGGACCAAATGTACCCTTTCAGCTTTATTTTGATTGAGACAACAGCTCGGTGAAAATCTCACTTACGAGGTAAATTCTCTTAATTTCCTTCCCCCTGTGGTGATGATCATCTAAGCCTCTTGTATTTAACACTACATCAGGGGTGTCAAACTGTTTTTACAAAAAAAATCAGAAAATTTTGTTTCTCTCTCCCCCCCCCCCCCTCCCTCCTCCTGTATTTAAAGTATTTTATCACAGTGGTCTAGTGCTGTCGGGCTACGCATGTGAGACACTTCTTCACACAAAAATCCAGGTTTTTCAGATTGGTAGAAGTTTACAAGTTTTCACAAGGTCCTGAGATGGGACTGTAAGTATAAGCTACACAATGTGTGGACATTCCAAGAACTGAAAAGATCTCACATACAGTGCCATCACCATGATCACTGAGTGCAACTAGATCCAGCAAACAGCTGCCCTCTTACATTAGTCTGTCCAAGATCATGGGCGTACTATTTATTATTGTCGATACTCTGATGTGCTGGATTTCCATCCATAACTCCCACAACACTCAAATGCATTTTATCAAGTGTGATGAACTCAGCGCTACAAACTTCAATCTCAATCTTCAAACAGTCACCAAATAACAGTTCGACTCTCGTCCAAAGCACACAGAAGTCTATCGTACTTCCAGTTTCAGTGTCATCAGTGTCATCTCATTGAAAATTATTATAAAACAGCGACTGCCTTGTGAACTCAGTTGATTGGCCAAAAGGAGGAAAGTCGGCGACGACCAAAAAAGTCGGAATTCCGAATATAGAGCCGAAAGTCTGACATCCCTGCTATGTAATGATGATGACATTTTCCTGTCTCTAAAACAATTGCCATGCCATTCCTCCCATGATGGACAGTGATTAACAAAAGGATACCGATGTGGGAATAATTACAGCTGGCATCTACCAGTCAAGCATAACACTGAAAAGCATTCACTATCTGAGTCAACTGATGCACACAACACAACAATATTAATGTTCAAAGTTAGTTATCCTCTCAAGATGAATGAAAACAAAGAAGTTTTCAGATGTACCTTCTTGCGGAGCTTCCCTCGTATGTGACACAGACGTTTTATGCCATCAAAGCACATGGCCTCCAGACGACCGTTTCCCAACATCTTTGTCACTTGTGCATACTCCTGGCCTTCCTCCTTGAAGATCAGTTCTCTCTTTTCATTTTCATTCTCATTTTTACCCCTCCTCCTGTTTTTACCTCCCTTTCCTGTGGAAAGAAAAAAAAAAAAGTGAGGGCATTAAATACAATGAAAATTTTAGTTAGCTTTTCACACGTCAACTTGCAGCAAGAGTTAAAAATATTTCACATGAATGAAATCACAAGCAGATGTCTATGACATTCTCTTTGCAATTTAATCCACAAGTCTTCAACACAATTCTTCACATCAGAATGCTGTTCTGCACACAAGTTTCATGTGTATTCTATATCCAAATCATGCATGCCCAGCACACGTAGGTTGCCACTGGAAGTCAGCAGGTTAGATCTACTAGTAGTAGGCTATGCTGTGTCCATGACAGAAGCAGGATTTTGTCCTCAGAGAAATCTTCATGTACCAAGATATTTTGTGTTGGTGCAAAGTTCATTTCAAGGCATAACTTTAAGAGACAGCTCAAAGTTTTAGAAAATACAACACACATAAATAAACTGTGAATGAGACAGAAAGTCTGTAAGCGAGTGAATTCATAATGAATGACACTGATGCCCCTTTTGATAGTAGTCTTCACCTAAGGACCCTCTGCCCTTAGCCCAGTTCACCTTAATAACAACCTTGCCATGGAACAAATTTTTTTCTCTGTAATTTACCCAAGAACCTGCTCACAAATAAAAACCTGTCCAAGAGCCCTGTGGCAGGCCAAGACTCTCAAGTACTCAATGTAATTTTACATCCAACTGTTCACTTGAGAGAAATGCAGTGTTAAGCTGGTGGTAAAATGGGGAGGGTATGCAGAGAACAGGGAGTAATGGGGGAAAAGTGACACCATGATAAAGCTGCATGTGTACCAACTCATAACCATTTCTTTGTTTCACAACACGTGGTCAGAGCTTAGCAGTTCTGAGCATAAGTTTGTTCAGTTGTCTTCCTACTTCGACCAATATGGCTAATTCTAAACATGTAAGATTCTTGTGCAATTATTTGTAGGCTGGCATAGCTATAGATCTATCATCTTTACATTCTACAATGATACCGCCACGTGGAAACTCAATCATGTTGGATGGAAGCTGGGCATTATTGATGAAACTAAGAAAGATCAAGAACTGTTAGATCTTATTAACACACACACAACAGAAAACGCTGTTATTTGCATAGATAAACTTTCAACTAACAGTCAGTAATGATTAAACTAATTGTAGTAGTCAGGACACAGTGGTCAGATGGGTTGCTCCACTTTTCAATCTGACTAAGACTAAGAGCATGTCCACTTAAGGGCTGGCTTTTTTTGTCTCTAGGTGATGTGATTGAGCTCTTAGGTGGAGGCCCCTGAACAGATTATACTTGGTATGGGAGACCATGATGATTTCAGTCTGACGTCTCTTCTCCCTCCCCACAAAAGAAAAAAAAAAAAAAAAATCCGGTTGTTATTGCAGACTTCACTTTTTAAACGACCACTATGTGAATCGAATATCTATTGAAAACTCAGACCATTTGCTGTTTCAACACTAGTTTTTGAATGTTCTATGGCCAGTCCTGAAATAAGTTAGGGTGTAAAGGAGAGTACACTTCTCACGGCAACAACAATCCCTTCAAATAGGAAAAAAAGGGGGAAAGTGGGATGGTGGAGGACAAGGTGGATTGAGTTTGTATTGACTGTTTTACATATATTTTCAGGTTAGAAAATGGAAAAAAAAAAAAAAAAAGCGATTAGAGCTAGATCTAGCTTGCAACATTTTATGTTTGGGATGATTATAGATCTACATCTACAGTCCAATGCCAGATCTATGCGACACGATGGGTGGTAGTGTTGGTCCAGAAAGAGACTCATGTCGGTCCAGTGGTGATAACACTAAATTTGCGGCCAACACCGGGCCGGGTTATTTTGTACTGTTAAATAGTGAAATTTCAATTTATCAAAGTATCTTCATCTTGTTCGGTATCTGACTGTACAAATTAACTGTATCAATAGCAAAAGTCAAAATTATGCATATAATTTCTCCTCCATTTCTAGAAGCACCTTCTCAGCGAAGGAAATATTTCATGTCATGTTTTTGCCATTTAGTATACAATATATAAGGCTATAAATCACACATAGGTTTATTTGCTCTTGGAACTGCTCACACAACCAACGGAATAATACACAAAGCTAAACAAATGAAAGCAACAACACAATATTCATGAATTTATTAGATGAATGTTCAATGCAGAAAATGCATATTCTGGACTTACAGTGTTTTCTGCCATTTCAAATTCGTGTTCACCAAAATGTTACTGTTCACCATTAACCCTTGTTCACAATACTAATTTAAATGTGTGTATTCTTGTTTTCCACTCAAACAGTACGGGATGAAAGTGGAAATAACATAAAATATTGCTTACATACTCAGAGATAAACTTTAAACAACAACAAAAAATATTTAAAAAATCACGTTGCTACTGTAAACAAAGAACTAGTCGGACTGAGGAAGGCCAGTGGTCGGACTGGGGTTGGGAACTAGAGTTCAGAAAATGTTAGCTACGAAGCTATCTACTTTCGATTTCTACTTGATGACATCCTAATATATCAGGAGACATGATTGGCCAATCCTGGAAACAAATTTTACGACAATGATGTCACTGTCCTATATCTTAGAGTCAACCGCCCCTGTCCAAACCCCCTCCGCGGTATGACCACTTTCGTTTACGATCGCTAAATCATATGATCCGCTATGATCTTGTTGATTAGTTCCCCGTATGCACTAATCAACCCTATTTGGCATCTGTCTGAAGCATATACGTTCACTTTCGTTTCAGTGATTGACTGCAGTCTGCAGGAATCGACACCCTGATGAGGTTATCCACCATTTCTAACAAAACTATTTGCAGGACAAAGGTCAAGGCTAAGGTTTTCTAGCCATTTTTTTGGCCGTTTATTTATGGAAACCAGGGTAATCCCTATCTTGAAAGTGCGGGAAACCCTCTTAACATGCCAGATTGGCCACTATCCAGTCATGCTGCACGACAAAAGGATGGTCCGACTTTGGCGGGATATTTTTCTGTCCTGCTCTTGTCCGACCACCCTTTATTATTGCATTAAACACATCATTCATTGCAAATTTTCATCCCAATATCCACTGTCTTATAGATTCTAATAATACTGCTTCATTGAAATTATTGTTACCACACACTTTCACTCCACTACTACTATCTGGTAATATTTTCTGGATTTTTTTTCTTCTCTCTATTAATAGTACATTTCACCCCATCTATCACAATCTGTATGTCAATGCTGTATAATTGTTTTCTGGATTTTTTCTTTTTTCTAATGGTACATTTCATCCCGTTTACCACCATCTGAATGTCAATATAATAGTTTTCTTGACCCTTTCTCCTCCTTTATGGTACATTTACTTTAAATTATTCTTAGTACTAATACATTCAAGGATGGGCAAACCGAAGACCTCCTTTTCAAAAGAAAGCCTCCTCTACGCATGTGCATATGAAACACTTGACTTGCTTAAATTGGTCCTTCAACCTCCTTTGTGGTGGTTACCTAGACGGTTCGTTGTTTTAAAAAAAAAAAATTTTAATTTTCTGTCCAACAAAAAAAAAAAAAAAAAAGAAACAAACAAATAACAAGAAAAACCCCCTCTTTATTTCCCTATCTAAATGCCTTCCGAAGTCTCCAGCTCAGATCAGCGGCAAGAAGAAGCTGTGCAGAAGCCAGGAGAGTCCCAGCCACCACACCTGCCGAAGCAGGTCAACCCCGACACCGCCCCCACCCCTCCCCACAAATCCTCCGTCAATGATCTCCCCAGCGCATCTCTTCTGGCTCTGGGTCATGAACCACAGCTTGCGCTGGTCATGCCGTGCCAATGACAAGTTATGTTGAGAAATACATGTAAGTCACATCAACCTAACTCAGATAAACATAGGTCAATGGGCAATCACCCATTGCAAGTTATCTGCTGAGACACGCTTGAAGCGATCGTCAGCTAGAGTACACACTCATGTCCCCCTGTCTGAAAATGTAGTAAGGTGTTTGCATTGTATTTATTTATTTTTCATTTATTCATTTATGTATTAAATGTATTTATCCTAAATTTTGGAATAGCAAAAACTGACCATAGAGCTTAAATACTGTTACTCTACTTGCTACAATTTAACATACATGTAGATCTAGAGCTAGATCTAGATCTATACATGTATTGCCTGCAACAATCATGTCATATTCCAAATTCTCTCTCTCTCTTCTTCTTCTTTTTCTTACCTCACTTTCTCTCTCCCATTCCTTACACCTGTCTCCTTCCCCTGCCCCTCTTACACTCTTTGAGTCTGATTCCGTCTCTCTCTCTTTCTCTCTCTTAGTCTTTTCCCTCACATTTACCTTTTCCTTAAATTGACCAAATAAGATGGCAGAGATGTAGCCTACTAAGGTTGAACGGAATTGACTGAATATCAAGGTTGATCTCGTCACTCGGTCACAATTGACATCTAGATCTAGTATCAACGATGACTGCCATACTTGGTCACAAGTGACACGGTATTAAGACCGTGTCACTCGGTCGCAATTGACATCATAATCAAAGATGACTGCGTCACTCGATCGCAGTTGACGCTACCATAAAATAAGCCTGTATGAGTAGGCTAGGCCTATACAAACTAATGAAAAATGAAGTATTATGTCATCAACATGTTTTGGACTACTTTTTAACTCTTTTTATCTCTTTCACATACATTTACTGTATATAGAAATGATCACAAGAGTTTCTCAGTCAAAAATATTATTTTCTGACAAAGCGGGGCAACCTATTTCTAGGGAGATCCTGTCATGTGACCTGATGCGTAGACATTTTTGCCACACGGACTATTCACTACCACTTCATGTGTTTTGAACGGCAATTTCTTAGTCTGTGTGCAAAATCAAGTATTGAATTTGATATGTAACGTTCACAAAATGGACAACCTTTAAGGCCAAGGTTGGCAGTGAAAGCCAAAATCCACATTTTTTAGTTGAGCATTCTTTTAACACTATAAATGTGAGGGAAATGTATTTCTC
>JBCEWB010100127.1:0-12159 GCA_039654565.1 Peronia peronii | reverse complement strand
ACAGCAAAACGTTATCACATTTCAGGAGACACCCATTCTACGCCAGAACTAAGCAATTCTACAACACAGTCACTGCATTGTCTTACACTGCACAAGAAAGGTCACATGAATTTGCTATATCCGCAAATGAGAAATTACAAAATTACTCAATTGTCTCTTCTTGCACATCATACGAAAAAATCTGCATATTGGACAGGAATGGTCGTGAGACAGTCTTTGGAAAGAAATAAAAATACAAAAAAGAAAAATTTTTAATCATCGATATGGTGTACGTTAGGTCCCTTCAGTCAGAAACTATACCCACAATAAGAAATTAAAACTTGTGATATTAGTCTGACATTATTTTTTATTATTTATTTATTTATTTACTTATTTATTTCTTTATTTATTGCAAAGAGAACTCGCTATGATCGTAAAATTAGAATCCATTTAAAATTAAATTACAGTTCCTTTGTCGGCTTGATAAAAAGAAATTGATTTAAATTATACTCAGCCAACACTACCGATGTTTTTCAATGGAATATTAACGCTGCAATAGAAGAATTAGACCAATGAGAGTCTAAGCAGTGCGAACTATGGCCGGTCTCACTTTGGCAAAAGACCCTAAATCTTCTCACTTTATCGCAAGCCTCTTATTATTTACTGCAGTAATGAATAAAATGAAATTAAGCCTACGATCTCATTAAGACTTTGAAGTGTATCTATACATGGAATATTTTTCTGTCCATCTGCTTTGTACTTAATGTCAGTTCCTGTATAGAGAAATGTTATAACATTGAGTTCTAACAAAGGTAAAATAAAGTTTTCTAGGACAATAAATCTTTTCTGTCTACACAGCGCAAAGCAAAAGAACACAGTGTGTAAGAGCAGTGTGTGCCCAGCTGTGGGAGATAATGAGAAACAACGCAGTGATAGTGCGCCAAGTTCTGTTATAGGCCGAGCTGTGGAGAGAGGGACATTCTGTGTGTGGAGAGCTGTGTGCTAAAGTGCGGAGAGAGGGACATTTTCTGTGTGTGTGAGAGAGGGACATTTTCTGTGTGTGTGGAGAGAGGGACATTTTCTGTGTGTGTGGAGAGAGGGATATTTTCTGTGTGTGTGAGAGAGGGACATTTTCTATGTGTGTGGAGAGAGGGACATTTTCTGTGTGTGGAGAGAGGGACATTTTCTGTGTGTGTGGAGAGAGGGACATTTTCTGTGTGTGGAGTTCTGTGTGCCCGGCGGTGGAGAGAGGGACATTTTCTGTGTGTGTGGAGAGAGGGACATTTTCTGTGTATGGTGTTCTGTGTGCCCAGTTGTGGAGAGAGGGACATTTTCTGTGTTTGTGGAGAGAGGGACATTTTCTGTGTATGGTGTTCTGTGTGCCCAGCTGTGGAGAGAGGGACATTTTCTATGTGTGGGCTCTGTGTGCCCAGCTGTGGAGAGAGGGACATTTTCTGTGTGTGGTGTTCTGTGTGCCCAGCTGTGGAGAGAGGGACATTTTCTGTGTGTGGAGCTGTGTGTGCCAAGTTATGGAGAGAGGGACATTTTCTGTGTGTGGAGTTGTGTGTGCCGAGGTGTAGAGAGAGGGACATTTTCTATGTGTGGCATTCTGTGCGCTACAGGCCGAGATTGGAAGAGAGGACTATAACTACGTGCGGGTGTTCTATTACAGACTCAGTGCAAATCCAGTGTGAGTGTATGTGTGTGCGTATGTGCGAATAAGTAGGTGTGTGTGGTGAGGAGTGGGCGGGATAAGGGAGTAGGGTGGAGACAGGTGCAATATGTGTTGGCTAAACTCTGTCATATCGGTGGCAATAAACTATGACACCAAGCCCAGCGCAATGACAGAAGCCTCTGGTCACAATCTGATCTACATAACCCAGTCTGTCTGATATCTTTACCCATGACTACAGGATAATAGCTTATTTCATCAAGGTTTGCTCCTCCACCAATGTCAACTGTTCTCACTAACTTTACAGTATAGCATGTGTCATTCTGTTAAAATATTTATGCTTATTCAAAGTTGCAATAAGTCACATTATGCCACAAACCAACACACGTCGATCGTACTGTACATTTGGTTTGGGCAAAACAAACTCGATCTTATCTTTAGAACAATATTTAATTAAAAAGAAAAAAGTTCAGTTTTTTCAGCAATCATGTACCCAACAGATTAATAGTTCTTGGATAAAGATGGACACAAAACAATAAAACGCAAGAACATAACTTTCCGAAAAAATTAAACTCCTGCATTCTCAAACTTGAAACATTTAGCAGCCACATTTTGGGTGAATATCGTTGAAAGAGAAATATTAAAGATGTTAAAATTTACACAGATCTAGCTAACATTACGTTTTATGGGGGCCAGATTATTATCATACTAGAGATCTATCTACGATCAGAGGCATCCATCATAAATCAGGCATTCTACACACTGACGAGAAAAGTACAGACTTTCAAAGCACACCGTAAAGTACAAATGGGTCAGCGCATTACGATGACGAAAAGCTTGCTAGACTTCAATTGCTTACAATGTATCACAGCTGTTTGGACAGGCAGAGCGTTGAGTAATCAATTCACATCGTGGTGGTGACATAAATTATCAATGTTTGAAACATTCAGGCTCAATCATAAAAACCCTGGAACGAGCCTCTGTTTTCAGCCAGCTAAGTTATTTTCCTCTACCAGTACATGAGGTGTTTAATTCAAGCTTTGTAAAGACGGAAAACTTCACTTTTTCCTCCTGTTAACTGAGATATCTGAAGCAAAAATAAAGAAAGAAAGAAAGAAAGAAAGAAAGAAATGAAATAGAATAAAAATAATGAAGAAAAAGCCATTACGACTGGGAAAAACACATTTCCATCTGATAGTGATTTATCAGATTTTAGTATATTTGCGTTTTCTTTCCTTCCTTCTTCACAATGTCTGTGTTATATCTCCTGTACTTGGCAAAGGAAAGTAATTAGGCTGACGATCAGAATGGCTCATGAAAAACAACCACTATATTTCTACAAGTTCAAAATAAATTTTTGTTGAAAACAAACTGTATGTCCATGTCACCTGTCCTAGGCATTCCAACAAAGGCATTGGTCTTTTCTTTTTCTTTTTTTTTTAACATGTCATGAAAATAAATGTTACTTCATGTTACATATACAATAGTTTATTTCCATACCAATATTCATTTGATGTTCTCTCGCCTCATGGGACATAACAATTAATATACCCAGCTACAATTCTTTCCTCTAAATCAAGAGAGATTTTCTTTTTTTTTCTCTTCATACTTTCTTGTCGCAACTAAAGTGGTTTGGTTTTAATTGCCAGATGTTGCGATTGTTCCATACATTCTATTAATATCTTCTTAGTGAGACATATTTACTTTGAAATAACATGATGGACATAAAAAGTGTGTTTCTGTTCATTTAGGATAATAAAAGACATCTACAACTAGGACATCTCCAACCAGGGTGTCATTTAGCCAATCCAGCAACTGTACAGCCAGTCACGTGATATTATCTTGTTACAAACTGTATCCAAAGAACGATATGTTACATGAACGTTACATAGAACTAACGTAACTAAATACACAGTAATGTTGGAATTGTGTGTAACATATCTCAACCACTATGTCATGTAGTCTGAACAATGACAGCTCTATGGCGAGTAACCAAGAATGAACAATTACAATCAATGTTCAGTTGTACGTCTTAGTCTCTTTCTGTATGTCGACTTCAAGAGAAAAATAAAAAAGACGACACAGGTGGTCAGTGAGATGGACAAGCCATATTCACACAATTCCGACAGTCAACGAGTTTAAAATCAATCAGAGCGGTGGAAATGTTGGTCAAATAAAAAAAAAAGACATTCTGGTTAGTTGTGTTCACACAGACAAACAGTCAGGCTGACACACAAAGCAGGTGGGAGTCACAGTTACGACATTCATTAAATGTATTACCTGTCGTCAAAATTTGTACATATCTTGTTAACCTATTGGGCTGCAAACAGGAAAATGCAAAGAGAAATACGTTACATGGTGGTAATTTCGGTACAAGACGTTACCGGAAAGAAACAATCATACATTTTTCTTTTCACCATTTCCCATTTCAGATAATAATAAAAATTACAAAAACTTGCTGCTCTGAAATGGAGACTGTGCAGTTATAGGTCTTTTGCAAAAGATTGAAAACATAATCCTAGAATATTTCATCAAATTAAAATGTTAAAGAGGCAAATTTTTAATATCTCAACGAAAAAAATCAAAGAGCTTGACAAGTTGTGTTCTCAATGAAGTTGATTAAAGGCAGCCCATTTAGAAACTGTACAAATTCTAAGAATAATTCAAGCCGCGATAATCCTACAAAACAAAACAAAACAAAAACCTCCATGATCACAGTTTATATACAGAAATATTCCACACACTGAAGAGCCTTTAAAATATGTGTGACATTTTCATGCAATTAATTTTCGCCAAAGTGAAGTATGAGGACAGTATTTCTGTGCATAATCGTTATCTTTTAAATCTTTTTTAACATATGCATAAGAGAAAGAAAAAAAAAAACAATATTCCTCAAAGAAGTAGACAAAGCAGACAATGTGGTAGTGATGGAATGAGTAGGTCAAGATGTTGCACGTGGCCAAGAGTGACTTGTGCATTATCAGTGAGTCCTTTCTTAACCACTAAATATGTGACTTCTCTGTCAGCAAAGTTAGGGCAATGTTGACATCAGAGAGAAATTTCAATAAGAGAAAAAGTCCTATCCTCATACTCATATCAGAGCAGAATGGACGTAAGTACCAGGCAGTTCCACAGACTGTCTCACTCAGTGACTGAGACATTATCTGGAACAAGATGTTTCCATGGAAAGAGAATATTAACTCTTTCAACTGCCCGGATATCTGATTTGTTGGGCATCGATCTCGGCATAGTGTTAACGTAATCCTCCCAACAGAAAGCCAAAAGAGGATTTTTTTTTTCAAAAGTGACGATTTGATTTTTTTTTTCCTTTTTCTTTTTTTTTCTTTTTCAAAAGTGAAGACAGGATTTTTCCGTCGAGATAACCTCCACCAAGAGGTATATAGAACGTGACGTAACAGAAAGCCATATACTGGAAAATCCAACTCTGCACTATGAAAGCAAAGAAAGTTGAATGACAACTTATGAATAGGTACCCATGGTAGAGAACATCTAAATACATGTATTCCACAAATTGTTTCTCGATTTCCTGGCTAGCAAATAGTTAAAAAGCATTGAAAACGAATGACTAAATATGCTAAACGAACACAAATGACAATAATTAAAGGATCATTTAAATTGTTTCAGAAAAGGTTAAATTTACCAACAAATATTTCATGCTATGCTTGGCCTTTATATTTTGTCAGCTACGGAAGAGGGAGCCAAGGCCGATAAGCTGTGTTGAAATGCTAAAACACACCTGATTCTAATGTGTCCATTCTGCTCCGAGACATGGAAGACGGTAAGAAAGTAGAGAGAGAGAGAGAGAGAGAGAGAGAGATTGTTCCCAACCCCTATTCCCTTGGTCGTATGTAAATGTTTATATATCACAGTTCTATTGGAGCTTCACATTTCGTCCGGCTCTTCTTCGTTCTGTCCATCCTCTGTTTTTTTCTCTCCTCCTTCCTCCTCTCCCTGGTCCACCTGTTGAGCCTCCATCTTCCCCCTGACCTGCTTACGAGCCAGCATACCTTTGTACCCGGCCTGAATCCTGGTGGCCGCCTTCTCCACTTCCGGGTCTGTTAAATCAATGTCCACCTCTTCTTCCCCCTTCTGCTCACCTGTTTCCTCGGCTGCTGGTGCTGCCTCTGACTCTGCCGGGGCCTGACCTTCAGCTTGACCTTCGCCTTCAGCCTGACCCTCAACTTGACCTTCACCTTCAGCCTGACCTTCAGCTTGACCTTCAGCCTGATCTTCACCGTCACCTTCGGTCTTGGCTTGTAACTCCTTCCTGGCCTTGTAACCTTTGAACCCAGCTTGTATTTTTATCGTGGCCTTGGCCACTTCGGGGTCATTGAGGTCAATGTCAACGTCTTCCTCCCCGCCTTCCGTCGCCGCCGTCGGCTCTGCTGCTACTTCTGCTTCCGCTTCTGCCGCCGCTGGCGCTTCTGCTTCTGTCGTCTGCTCTTCTGTCGTCTGCTGTTCCTCGGCCGCCTGCTGTTCTTCTGCAGCTTCGGCTGCCGGCGCCGACTGATCTCCATCGCCCTCCTTGGCCTCGGCGTCATCGGCGTCCTGTGAGTCCTTCATCTCTTTACGGGTCTGGTAACCTCTGAACCCGGCCTGGATCTTTAGGGCTGCTTTCTCTGTGGCTGGATCTTCCAGGTCGATGTCGACCTCCTCCTCCGCCTTTGTCTGTTCCTCTTGTTGCTGGAGGTGATAATACCCGGAAAAGAAGAGGAAGAAGAAGAAAATGTATTAGATAGAACAAATTAGTTTTACAAAATTTCAAAACAAACTTAGTCCGACTAGGTGCAAATTGTGACTGTAAAGGAAAATTTTTAAAAAATGAAAGAACACAAAACGGGCAAATTAGAATAAACCAAAATAAATAATAATATGAGAGAAAGAGTAAGGGGGGGGGGGGGGAGAGAGAAGGAGAGTCCAAGGGAGAGTCATAGAGAGAGAGTCAGAGACTGAGTCAGAGATAGAGTCCGTGAGAGAGTCACAGAGAGAGTCACAGAGAGAGAGGGAGAATCACAGAGAGAGAGAGAGAGTCAGCGACAGAATTAGAGAGAAAGTCAGAGAGAAAGAGTTATAGAGAGAGAGTCAGAGAGAGAGAGAGAGAGTCAGAGAGAAAGAGAGAGAGAGGAGCAGGCAGAAAAGCATTCAGACAGACAGAACAGAAGGAAAGAAAAACAGACAGTGTGGACAACATGAATAATTTATCATTTTCTGTAAGAATACAGAAAATTTCAAAGAAAAAAAAATAATAAATAGACAGACATAAGAATAAGTAAATAAATACATAAACAGATAGCCAGAGGTAAACAAATAAACAGATAATAAATAAACAATAAACGGAAAAAATAAATAAACAAATAAACTGATTACCTAAAAACATGAATAAGCATAAAGAATTACATAAACGCAAATCAACCACTTGGAGGGTTTTTAATTCATCCCGGCCGTATTTTCATCTGACTTCATGCAAGACTTTCTCCATTACTCACACCACTTGAAGTGAAATATGGCAAACTGGCATGCTGAGGCAGGACTATATCCAATACCAGAACCGCTTTCATCGTTAGTAGTTATCAGAACACGCCCACTCCCTACAACAGTGCATTCTATTGGTTGTGCATGTGAGGACACACCTTCTTCCTGAACAAAGCATGCAAATGCCCTATCGTCACCTGAGACCACATCACACTGAAGCTATTGACACCCACCATCCCAAGGTGACGTATTTTCAATACAGCTGTTCCGTTTCATTTTCTATTTATCAAACACCGCTATAAAACACCTATTCTCAAAAGCGTCTGAATCATAAATGAATACATTTGCAGACTTCAGTGGAACACTAGATAAGTCACATTTCCTACAAAGGGAGAAAAACAGAAATTAAAGTTTAAAAGTCTATAGTTTTTCACTGTATACCCTTTTAAAAACTCTCTTTTTTAGCGGAACTTACCAGGTTTTTCCGATTTATTGTTTGGTTAACAAATCTTAGCGGTAGTACTCTATAACACAGAAAAATGTGAGTTATCTGGTTTTCCCACTGGAGTCTTCATTTGTTTGTTTCTTTGTTTGGGTTGGGATTTAACGGTACATAAGCCCAATTACAGCTAAATTGTGCTGAACACGGTAAGGTACGTTTAACGTCAAAATTGCTGATCAAGTATATCCTATGTACAGAACCGTATCGATGATGCGGTTCTAAAAGGAAAATCAAAACGTGCAAATAAATTTGGACAACAAAATAGTGTACTGTGAAACAAAGGACTTATATAAGTAAATATGCGGCTTCCTGAGTGGATCCCCGCATGCCTACCAAGTTATATCTTATAGTGGTGATCTGTTCATGTCCTCATTTGAGGATTTCTCAATAGAGACCAAAAAGGAGGAGAGAGGGGTGGGGGTGGTGGTGGGGAGTTAGATTAAGATGAAAATACCAAGTCTTCTTTATGTAAATTAATTATGACAACTGAGTTATGGAAACCTTTGATATGAAATGCTAGATATGTAATTAGGTTAATTAAAGTCTTTCATTCTAATTGCGGCCTGTACTAAGGCTCTGTTTACAGATATACACAATAATATAGACTGAATAATAGCTGAGGTCAAGAGAGACTTAAAGTGTCGAAGGTCAGAGGTCGGATGGAGAGTCCCACCTTTTTCAAGTCCCGTCGAGTTTTTAAACCCTTAAAGCCCGCCTGAATTTTGACAGCCGCTTTTTCTACATCCGGGTCATTCAGGTCAATATCGACTTCCTCTTCCTCGGCTTCCGGTTCCGGTTCGTCAGCTTGCTGTTGTTGTTCTTGTTCCGCCTGCTGCTGCTGCTGCTGCTGCTGCTGCTGCAGTTTCTGCTCTCTCAGCTCCTGATCACGTGATGTTGGGTTGGAGCAGGGATTGGGGTGGGTGGGGGGGGGGGGGCATCATGCCAAGTGTGCAGGGCGCAGGGAAAAAAATAACGTGCACAACAAAAAGTTAGCTAAAGGTGCAACAATTTTTCACAACAAACTCACTTCATAGCATCTGCTGTTAGATATTTGCAAACAAACACGAGTTGCATTACAAAACTTACTATCCTAGAATTCCTCTACAACCATTACATAATATCACATTACAAATTCAACATTCACAGTTGCAATCATTATAGACAGAAATGTAAGACGCTAAGAATTTATCATTTTGTATGTAATAAACACATGGTTATCTATAGCCGTCTTATCAAAATAATGTTATAACAAAGATCACAATAAAGATGGTTTTCTTAACCAAGTCATTAATACTGTGAATATTTCGTCATCTCAGTTTACAAGTGCTGTATTATATGTCCATTGTCATACACATTTGAGGTTCAGCCAAATAGTATAAGCTTATTTATACTGGAGTGCGGACTCATGACGTCGCCTTAACAAAAGATAATGTATCTGGCGTGCCAGTACAAGCGCCATGGCCATGGGGTTAGATTTAGTATTGCTATACGTGAGTTTCGTTTAGTTTTGCACGTGGCAACATAACAACAACGGCGTTAAGTCTTAACGTCAAATAGGTTTCTTGCCCTCATGGCGATGGCTCCACATTCGGCACGCGTGATGTCATCAGTCCGCTCTCCAGTATAGTAGTATAAGCTCCTTGGGATCAGCGCATCTTCAGGCTTTAGCTGACACCAGAATTTTGCAACATACCCGGACATAGCCCTAAAGCAAAGCTAAAATTTCCTGTCTTACGTCCAAGGACGGGTTTATGTGGAACAAGAAATGCAGTGTCGGCTGTGGCTATAGTTGGTTGGTTAACTGACCAAAATATTTGTGTAAACTGAGTTCACGATGTATATGCCTTTTTTTTTTTAGCTTCACAAAACAAGATGTGTTGTTCTTCATGGAGCTTATGGGTAAACAGATCCTCAAATGAGATGCGACGCGATGAAATCAGGCTCTCGTCAAATTTTGAGCATAAGGAGTTATTGGTACAAATGTTAAGCTTATTCATTTCCCTTTCTGTGTGCGAAAAACATTTTGTTCTACCTTGAGTAGAAGTCGAGCTATTGACAAGTGAAGACGATAGAGATGACCTGTTGCTGCAGCTGAATTTAGTGAGAAAATGGCAGATCACTTTTGTAAATTCTTATTAATTTTTGTTAGCCCATGCCGCTAAATTACAATTTTTGGGCTTTTATTCAATCTATTTCAGCAAATTGAACTCTGAAAACTGAAATGCATTTTTACATCGATATAGAAGGGTTCTTCTGTGAAGGAAAAAAATTGCCTTAAAAATTCTTTCACTGTTGAAAAACACGTGATTTCTCCGGTCGCCTTAGTTTGACGAGCACCTGATTTCATCGTGTCGCATCTCATATTATTTACATGCCGTGGACTTATAACATTTGGAGACTGAGGTCAGGATATGTATGAGCGTTTTCTTTCTAAACTGATATTTTTTTCTCTTTAAAAAATGTCTTAACACAATGGAGATAGTAGTTATGATAGTAGAAATTCAGGTGACTATAAATGGGGATTGTGGTAGGGGTGGTACTGATGGTAGATCTGATAGCAGAAGTGGTCAAAGGAAGATGGTGCGTGTGGAAGTGGTAGGGGTTGTGCTGATGGTAGATCTGATGGTAGTAAAGGAAGAGATTTGTGTGAAACAGCTGAATGCCATTTTGTTTCAACAGCAGTTCCAATGTTACATGGACAGCTCTGGGAACAACAAGAGGCAATGGTGAATAAACAAATAAATAACATCAACAACACGAAGAAGGGACAGAAATGTACAACAGGAGAAGCCAACTCGCTGTCATAGGATGACCAAAGTGTCCAGTTAAAAAAAACAAAAGACGCCTCAATAGTGATTGTTTTTGACCAGCCTTGTTATTTCCTTTTGCCAGTCACAAGGGTGTTGAACAAACAGCATAGAGAGGAAATATATGACTTTTACACTCTTTGTTTGACATGTACAATGTAAACAATTTTTTTTTTTTTAAATCATTGTATAAGGAAGCTATATTCTTCATAATTATCGTAATACTTTTAGCAAAAACATTACGTGGTCCAGACAAAAAGGTGTTTTTTCTTTTTTACAGTGTTTCTTTAATCAGTAATAGCGCCGGGAATCATAACGCTGGTCAAAACCAATCCCCAACATCACAAGTGAGATTGTACTTCAAAGCTTTGGTCATTCTGTTACTTCAGCCTCTTCACTAGAATTTCCATTTAGTTACTATGGTTATGAGTTATAATATATATTATGTCAACATTATTTCTTCGTTATTGTATTATGATTGTGATGTAATAATCCTTTTATTTTCACTTGCAGTTGTTTTGTCCTGTTTTTCAAAGTCATTAACTCTGCAAATTCCATCTAAAGATAGTGCACGTATTTGAAATTGAATCTATTCAATGTCTTGTATTACAGTAGAAACACAGTTTTATGACCTTAAGTGAAGACATACTAAATACAGAATTATCACGCAGTAGAAAATCTCAGCGATGCCATCTACAAAAAGACAAGCGTGAAAGCAACAGAATTAAGTGAAAAGGAAAAAAGGGTAAAATAGAAAGATTTAAGCTACAAGAAGGAAAAGTAAGCAACTGCTAAGCGGCACAGAAAGACATTTGGGTTTATACTGATGACCAACGGCTACACTGGTACGATGTAGGCCGTGATCTAATCATTCACATGGTCAATTGATAACAATATCATCAGGCTCTGAAATCAACAAGACAAACTGAATTGTCCTGAAATCAAATTATCTCAAATCTCTCTCTCTCTCTCATTCTCTCTCTCTCTCTCTCTCTCTCTCTCTCTCTCTCTCTCTCTCTCTCTCCTTGGGGTGCAATACTGCAGAATATAACATGTATTTTGTTAAACCTGGAAGAAAATAAAAAGTCGACATCTAAGAACATGAGTGTCGCTCACAGGTAAAATGGAAACCAAAACAGACATAAGAAAAATAAAATCTTAGAGAAATGTCTGACACTGGAGATAAAACAAAACAAAACATTTTTAAAAAAATAAAACAATTTTTTTTTTTAAATGTGAAGCAGTTTAAGAACATAATATATGTACTGTCGGAAATTACATGCACACCGGAATGAGGGAAGAGAGGATGGAGAGATGCTGAAGTAAATGAATACAGACGGAATGACTGAATGAGAGAGGGAGATAACTGAAGAATTTGACTTCATATGCATGTTCAAAAAAAAAAAAAAAAGCAGATGAAAACTGCAGGGCCAACAACTAAACATTGAAAATTATGGGGCTGGGAGGGGTGGGGGTAGGGGGTGGGGGTGAGGGGGGGGAGGAAGCTGTGATAAGTGGGTATGGATGGGAATCCTGGGATGGCAGAGGGCGATAGCTGAAATATCGTATTTCATATCCGACTGACATGCATCTGCCAAATTGAAAATACCACCTGGCATTGACAACAAAGAAGAGGAGGGAGGGCTTGTGTGTGTTTGTGGGGGGGGGGGGGGGGGAAGCCTCCTCAAACTCTGTACCCGTGAAAA
>JBCEWB010100116.1:0-12159 GCA_039654565.1 Peronia peronii | reverse complement strand
CCCCCCCCCCCCCCCCCCCCCCCCCCCCCCCCCCTCCCCCCCCCCCCCCCCCCCCCCCCCCCCCCCCCCCCCCCCAACCCTGCTTGTACATTGGGTTGGAAAGGAAGGACCCGCCCCACATTATATTCCCCAAAGTAAAAAAAAAAAAATTCCGTTCCTCGTGTGATCCACTGCCTTATTCTACAATGGTCAGCAAAGCATTTTTCAGCAAAGCAAGAACGAGGATCTTCATATTTCGTTTTTTTTTTAACGACTCAATAAAGGATATGTCTTTTTGATCTATTGCGACATTCGATCCTCAGACATAGAAACACCCGAAACAGTTTGTATCAACCTGCAAGTATCTCACAAAGGTCTTGCAAATATCTGAATGAGCCATTTTAACCGACAGCCAAGTTTTTTTTTTTTTTTTCTTTGCCAATTACAAGATACATAAAACAAACATTGTAAAGAAAAAAATGCTTTTTCTCTTGTTATTTGAAACATGAGTAACACAAAAGTCTGAAAAATGTCTGTGTTGAAAAAAAAACAAAAAACTTTTCTTTCATCGTGTAATCTTCTTAAATTTATTTGCTTCAACCGTTTCGAACAGCAGAAGCAAAAGTGACTGTTTCCTTCATTACAATGTTTGGCTTACCGCTTGCATTTGGGAATGGCTTCCCTTTCAACTTAACCGGTTGAAAAGAGAAAAAAAAAGGCTCGCTGACCCTAAAATGAATCCCTTCTGCTGCGGCCAATGCTGGATTCTCCAGCAGCAGACCGGAGCCTATCTCAGATCTGGTCAACTATTCGCTCGGCAACAGGGATTTCTTTGTTTCTAAACAGCACATAATGCCGTAACTTGCAGGTAATCTTGTTATTTTGTCCTAAAGCGCAAACTATCATTTCATAAATATTCAAAACGATGTCGTCATCGAATTTCTAACATTCTTAGAGTTTCCATTGGCACTCTCAGGGTTAAAGGTGTAAATCATGGGAGAAAACAGGACGGAAGTGCAGAGAGGAGTGGGCCAATGAAAGGAACACACTGTTCGTTTTCGCTGACAGAGGCAAACATGACATATAACTGCAAAGATCTGGAGTAATTATGGTGTGAATAGATATGTCCTGATTCTCTGTCCTTCAGCACTCCCACAGGACAAATAAACATGCAAGAAAAAAACATTACCTATCAGCGGTAACACTGAGAAAAGTTCATCTCGTTCAAGAAATGGATCATCAGCGAGAACAGATTTCCATGAATGGTAAAACATTCGCCATGAACACAGAAGACGCTTATAAAGAGACAAAGGAGATTATATTTTCCAATGATATTCCATTCTACGGAAAACATGAAACGGGAAAAGAAAAGGAAGAAAGATTTACTAAAATATCCTAAAAAAATAAGATAAACTGCCAGAAAGCATGAGAATTTGTAGGTACTAAGTTGAAAGATAAGCACTGTCAACGAATGAGAAGCCATTTAATTTGGTAAATATAAGGCGCTAATAAGTTAACATTAATTGATAAATCTTTAGAAATTCTCGCATGCAGTGTTTTTTCGCGGGATGGCATGATTCAACCAAACAAAAACAAGAACCACAGAGATCCATGTGTATTATCTTTTGATGTGGAGTTTTCGTCTGCAAGGTCATTTATAAAACAGTCTACGTTTATTCAAGATTTTGGAGTCCCTATGATTCGTGATGATCCTAATAAAAAAGCATGCGATATAAGCCTCCATTCTTGAAATCAAAATGAAGAGGAACTTCCAAAGTTGGATATAAAATGCAATAACAAACAGGTTGGCTGACCAGGATCTGATGTGTAAGTCGAACTGAAGTGGTCAGTGGAATATGATGACCGGCACGTACGATCTCGGACGTGCTATGTGTTTTCACCGACAAAGCTGAGTAATTTTATAATCCCACGCACACCAGGACAAAGCAAGTATCACCATCTTTGTGTCTCTTAGTGCATCATAATAAGCGACATGTGGGATTGGCTGGCGAGCTTGACGAGGAACCGGATCATATAATATTATGTTTACAGTAAGAAACTTGAGAGCCTTTTTAAAAAAAAGAAAGCACAGAAAACAAAATACTGTTTTTGACCTACTTCTCCGATATCCTCTTTTACGTGAATCAAAGATGCGTCTTTTTTTTTTTTTTTTTCGGACAGTAACATGATATAGCATCTGGTCAGTCTAGAGAGGTCCTTGACCGTGAGAATCTGTATCATAAGCTCCCTGTCAGACCCTAACAAGGGGAACTTAATACATGTAATATGTCTAAATAAATCAGCGACATCTTACTCCAAGATCTTCTCGATGAAAAGATAGACCTAGCAACAATTTTGTTACCCAGCATATAATGACAAAAGTGGATCGCTGGTTTCCAAAGACAGAAAACCCGTGGAAGAGACTCGACAGTCATAGAGCTACGTTTGCCTGGTTCCCATTGTGTCGATTTATCAGTCATTTCCGTGAATAGTGACTGGTAAGTTAATGCAATGGACACAGGCATCTTAAATTATCACACTTATCAGAAACAAGAGCAGGCCACATTTAATTCATGAGAAAGGCTATGTCAAAGTCGAGACTGCAATGAGTATAAGGGAACATGCGCTGCCTCGAATCCAACCGATGACCGATCATCAGCCATTCTGACTGTCAGAGCCAAATTACTTCCTTTGCTAATGCAAGGCAGTTGAGGAATAAATGTGCATTGTAAAGATGACATAAAATCACTTTTTCTATTGCTATATGAAACATGCCGGACAAAAAAAAATCTGAAAATTCACCATGCTGTGAAAATATCTCTATTTATTTTTTTATTTATTTATTTATTTATTTTATCATGATACTTTTTTTCGCATTTATTTTTTTTTTGTTGTTTTTTTTTTTTTTTTTTTTTTTGTTTCATGAGTTTAAAATAACAGAAAGAAACGTGATTTTTTTTTCTCTTTCTCTACAATGCTTGTTATACACCTCATCTGCTAAACAAAAGGAAGTAATTTAGCTGGCTGAAAATATATCAGTCAGTCAGTGTAATAATACCAATAGAATTATGTCGATGCGCAAAGTCCAATTAAGAACGTAAGGTTTTGCAGGGCTTTTTAATCTCTTTTATCGAGAGATTATCTCAGCCTTATAATTAAGAGCTCTGCTCTGCCTTTATTGTAATACGCAACTTTGCACCAACACGGCTGCCATTTATTTCGTATGTGCTGACAATATTGTTGTCATCCACCTGACGAGTGAGTCCACGTGAGCTTTGTCACATTCAATCAGGAGCCAGCCACAGACGGCAACAAAAAAAAAGGGGGGGTGGGGGGGGGGGGGGTGTGTCCTCCGTTGCGAGGTTTGATTGGTTGCACGTTGTTGTCAGACTCAACAAATAATGAGTCGGATAAGTGCTGTCATGTCACCATAGCCCCCGCACTCTAATAACACACTTCACATCCGCTTTGAACAGAACAAAAATTAGTCTAACGTAAAAGTCTAGAGGAGGTGTGTTTGTGTGTGTGTTTGTGTTGTTGGGTGGAAACCCATTATTTTTTTAAAGGTTAACCCTCAAAGTGCACTTGAAACTACCAGAGTGTCGTTATTTCAAACAATGAATCGGGTTAAAAAAACAAACTTACTGGGGCAGTCTAGGACCTTCTTTAATCAATGGCTTGTATAGTATTTGGAGAGTCAATAAATTGCAAAGTATCACGAGCAAGTCTTTGAGCAGAATGATCGGCCCCTTGGTACATTGTAGATATAAATCACAGCTGCCAATCCATGTTGTTCTTTATCTTGATTAGGACTCCGGAGTAAACTTATCGTTTGTATTGTATTACTGCAAATGGAGCCTAAGTATGAGCCGCCAACATAATGCCGCATGCGTCTCTGCATGCACGTAATCAAATCCAAGGTATAAAATCATTCTTTCGCACACAGTCTCTTTTTCTTTGATTCTTGATTCTGTCATTATTGCTGGTATATAGATGGGCAGCCCACTTCATTTGATCCTTCTTTCTACGAAATTTCCCGGAAAAAAAAAAAGAAAGATTTCAGTGCAACCCTACCAAATATACAATATAAATGGAAGAGTGAATGAATTAATTAATTGACTATTAAATTCATTAATGAAATAATGGATTAACTGATGAACGTATTAACTGATTAATGAGTGAGTGAGTGAGTGAGTGAGTGAATACACAGGAAATAAAAAATATATAGATAATAGATAAATAAGTAAATAAAAGTCTTGCCTCGGGAATCCGGCTTGCCTCATCTCTCCTGTCTACGTGCAACATCCTCCTCTGTCTGACTATGAAATTCTTACAGATGGCCCAACTGCTCTATTATGCTGTCAGAACCCCATGCTGTCGCTTGCAACAATTTTTAGATTGTTTGTCTCCACTGAAGTATAATCCGGCGAGCACCAATCAATCTAAGTGTAGGCCTATATCCAGTACATCATAGAACGAAGCCTAATATTGACGGTGCCTAATTCCTCTTCCTCTTGCCACTTCTTTCTGAGTTTCTTTCGGTTTGTGTGGTCTGAAGCGAGAATACCCGTTCTTATGAGCCAAGCTTACCTTATTAGATACCATCAGTATTTTGACCGGGAAAAACAAAACAGTGCTCACCATACGCATATAAAGAATGCATTCTACATTCAAAGCCCGGGTTTTCTAGGAAAGATGTGCTATGTCCACTATGAATTGACGTATGTTATGCTTCAGTGTCCACGTGACTGTCGTTATCTGTTTCCTCCCATCTAGGATCAAACACATGCAAAAATGCAATGACTGATAACGCTACCAACGGGGATTCCCAGAATGACTTTCCTTAGTCCAGGGGTACATTTGAGAAATGCATACTACTTGACCACAGTTTATAGAAACCATTACAAATCTCTTGGATTTAGCAAACTTTATTATGAACATTCGGTATCACAACATACGGTAAAAGTTACTGATTTTCGTACAGACAGGAAACTGGCGGGCGTTTTGAATGACAGAATTAGCTCACCAAGTAAGGCGAAAATCGATTTTCTGGGGAAGGGAACGCCAAGTGCATTGTGATGACTCAGTTCCTGGTCAGCAATGATAACGACTCGAGCGGAGATCGACAAGATTTTTCCTCCTTTATGATAAGATGAGATGAACACGGATCTTTCCATTTGTCATTAAATTATATGTGTTTGTTTTGTTAATAAATATCAAAGATCAACAAAGGCAATATAGGCGGACTTGCTTACATCTTGGCAAAGTTTATCAGTAATGACCTGCGTGTGCTTCGCAAAGCTAGTAAGTCAGATAACTACGGTTCGATCATTCGAGAACTTTCACAGAAACAATCTCATGCATTTGAGACAGAACTTGTATGAGTATAACCAATAGGTTAGTATTGCACTCTAGCAATGTTCAGTATTATGTTAAATCAATAACCACTTACTAAACCTCACTTCAGATCACCACTGTACAGAGTGGCCGAAAAGTCCCAGGACACTAATGTCATGTTGTGTTTTTCTGGGTTACCCTGATTGTGGTGTCGCTTTGAATGACGATCGATTTGATGTGATTACCTCCTATTCCTGATATTTCTGTTCTTTCCATTGATATTCCTGATATTTCTGACACCAATTATTGCTACACATGAATTATGTAATTGGTAGGAATAAGTAAGTTCCTTTCTTTATTCATTAATACATGTACAACATTCATTCAGTGACGTGGGACTATCGGACCACCCTGTAGAATGACTGCAGTGTATGATGCAAATCACAGTTTATGCTGATGGAAAAATAATGTCAAACTGCGTTTCAGAAAAAGAACTGGACAATGTACATTTATTTCTCTGATCAAGAGTCACACATTTATTTGATTTTTCACTCAACATTCATCAGAATGATACTGTTTTTACCAGTTAAGTTTTATCAAAATCAGTAAGTGCTACCATGTTGTACATGTATATAATGATGGCGCTGTTTAAAACTTTGTAGACAAGTATGGCACATAAGCGATCTCGACACCGGTCCCAACATGTCTCTATCGCTTGCACACAAACACGATAAAACTTGGTATCAAGACATGCACTGACTTCCCGTCAACGACCTTTTCGGGCCTGAAACCCTTAAATTAGATGCTTTGACGATTCGACTTGCGCCCTCTTATTACAAAGTGTTTCTCGACGATGCGAAATCGAAAATAGCATGTATTGCACCATGTCCACTTTAAAAAAGTACTGTGGTAAATGGGACGACAGATTACTGCTTTTCAGATCAATATCAGCCTCTGCTCTTCCTTCCTCCCCGTTTGATGATGTTGTTCCGTTTCTTTTCCGCTTGGGGTTGACAGGTAGATCTAGATACGGCCATATCACTGACTAACAACACACACAGACTCCGGCCAATTAAACTCAGATCGCATGACAGAACAGCCAACTGCCTCAAGAATAAACCACTTTGGTTTTGTTGCTAGACGCTGCAGTTTGAAAAGAACAACCAACATTAACGGTCAAGCTAGACTTCGTGAGTCACTATTAATTTACTAAGCATTTTTTAAAAACATTACTCTGAAAAGGCGAGATTATCCCGGATTAACCATTAAGCTCGATTTCTTTGGTCACTGTGAAATCAGGGCAGAATCAATTGCACTTCTTCAAATCACTTTGGAGGGAGCGGGGGGATTTCATTCCAAAATGGGCGTTCTACTGATTTCAAATCAACATTTATTTCCTTTACGAGCTAACATACATGCCAAAGGATGGAAACCCAATACATGTAAGCAACAACTTATAGGAGAACCTTATGAACTCTGACTCATCGTCTGCCAGAATTAGTCATTAAATTTAAAGGAAACAGCGCAGTTTGTGCAATTTTAGCCGCCCATGTCAAAAATTCCATTTTGCCCACTATTTTCTCTCTCTGTCTCTCTCTCTCTCTCTCTTTTTTTTTTTTTTTTCATTTTTGCGAGGCCTCGATCGCCGCGCGAGTCGTGAAGATCTGAATCGGATTAGGATCAAATCAGATACAGAGTCACAAACTCAACAATCAATTAATTGACTGTTAGGTCAAATACTCATAGATACACTTACACAAAAAGATGAATATGTTCACAGAGACAACACTGAACTTGTCATGTTCAATCACACTAAACATCAGAAAACCTGTTAACCTTATGTTTATTTTTGTACACTCTTACACATGGCCCAGAACGAACATTCACTCACCGATTTGTTTCTTTTCTTTTCAAATTCTGCGTGCGTCCACCCCATTTTAAGCACTAGAGTACATTTTTACTCACATCAAGGTAAATACCAAAGTCTGTAAACAATAATAACATCTCTATTTTCAGCTTTAATATCGACTAAATTATGCACCTACACAGAATGGTGTTCGTGTAAAGACTATTTTTTTGTTTGTTTGTTTGTTCTGCTTGATTCCATCACAAATGAAATTCAGATCAAGTCAAATCAAAAATTAATATAAAGCTCGCACACCATTTGTTTTGCAGCAGTCGCACACAAATACATACACACAGGCGCACATAGTAAACAAACATTCATACAATATGTATAAGGAGCAAGTGATGATTGGGAACGTGCACAGTGCTACGCAACCAGATTCAAATTTTGAGAGAACAGAAGTTTTTGCTTATATCCCCGGTGTATTGGTACTATGTAAGCTTATTATAATTATGAAACTAGGGTTGTGACACGTATTTTCACAGATAGGCCTATTTGTATTTTAGTTCTTTTTTTTCTGAAAAAAATAATAACAAAGGAATAGGACGCACACGAAAAGGAAAACATCTTGGAAAGATGACATGGTACCTAAACAAACGTCTTGACTTAAATCACTATTCTACGATACTCGCACAAGTTGGACTTACGTCAAAAGACAACAGCACTAAATCTCAAGGCATTCCTGAGAGCTGTCAGTTAATGCTAAAGAAATATATTATGAGTCACTGAATTATGTGATGTAATTCAGTAAAATCAAAATGGCACTGCTGCTCGTCAAATGAATTGCGCTGAATAATAATAATAGCTGTTTTTTTTGTTGCTGTTGTTATTTCTCAATATATATCAAAAGTGCTAGAAATGAATTCTGCCACTATCATTGAGTCTGGACGATAATCATATGAGTTGTCACTCCTGAACTGAACTCAGGGGAGCGCCACTAATGCAACACAGCACAAAGATCTGCGATATCGGCACCACCCTAGTTGGTCCGGTCTGCCAGACATTGCTGGTGCTGGCATGCTGACACTCACGTCCACCACGCCGCTAGGGCTCACAGTCACATGTGAACGCCACAAGCGCGACAAGGACAAAATCGCCTTTTCACTGAAGGCACAGTTTCGAGAGAATCGCCACTTTGATTTATTTACGTGTCACTCCTTTAATACGTTTTGAACAGACTGCTGTTTTTTTAAGAATGAAGTGATGTAATATTTGGTCTTTTCATATTGTGGCAAGCTATTGTTTGTTGAATAGGGGGGGAAATTGGTTTAAATTGTGATGAAAAAAGGATACAAATTAATGCCCATATGTCGTGCTATACCTGGGTTTCCGTGGTTTTAGTTTGTATTTCTATTGTCCAACCGTCAATACATACTGGAAACCTTCACGCAAAAAGGTGATTATAATCCCTAACAATAAAACCCAGGAATACTGACAGCTCTTCAATGAACAGAAGGGGTGTCCTCTTACGTTTCTACAAATGGAACAGTTCATTTTCTTAATCCCTAACACACTATTATGATCCGTTTGTCGTAAGACCACTTCGCTCTCCCTACTTCCAAAGAGGAGGCAAAAGTATGCAGATGTTCACCAGATCTTAGAGATGTTGTCCATATTATGATTTCATTCGCTGAGATGGATAACACTTGACATCGGGTTCTATCTTTGTATTTCTGTCTCCTACCCTCCACCCCTCCATCACGTTTCCCATTCCATGAAAGAGAAAACAAACAAACAAACAAACAAACAAAAAATAAAGCCATGCTGACCATTCTCTACTTCAAAAAAAAAAACAAACAAACAAACAAACAAAAACAGTATTTAATAGCACTTCCATATGTTTGAACCCTATGACAAAAATTGATAAAATTTTTAGATACAGAATGGCCCTGATGATGCCGCCTAGTTTTGGTATCACATTTAAAAATACCCTCGACTGAATTGTAATTATCACCTTAAGATTAATGTAAATACACCAATGGTTTCTTATTTCTTGCAAACAAAACACACATTTAAACAGCGTTCACCCTACTTTTCGACTACAAATTGTTCATTTTGAATTCAATCTTATCAGATTCCACCAACCCGTTTCCATGTCAACAATCAACAAAAGGTTGTGAAACAATTACACAGTAATCACCATTAAAGCGATAAACAAAGTATAATTTTGATTTTCTCTTTTCATTTTTTTTTTTTTAATTTATGTTATCGACATCAGATTTCGCCCCAAAAGTAGAGCTCTGTATTAATTGACATTCAACGCCGATCATACCATTCTGCTGAACTAGAAAGCGGTATTATCTCCTGTAATGGCCCACATTAACGTCATAAATGTATAATGCTCTTCACTCAGTCTATTCCATAGAAAATGCCATGGGTCACCATACCTCGGGAACATTGGTAAGCATGGCCATCCTTTGCCAAAGCGGCCATTCATAAAGGGTTGGGTCCAAAGTCCTCATGTAAGGTATTTATGTAAAGGTAAGGGGAAATCCGATGCAATTCTTGGCCAGATGTCTTCATAATTCTACCCGGACATCTTCCCAGTGATATGCAGAATAATGATTTTCGGGAAAATGTCACAATGGTCGACAAGATGATGACTGCTATTTTCGTTTTTTCTTTTCACTAACGATTTGTAAAGATCAAACAAACTGGCCTGAGAAAAAAGAGAGGAAGAGAGCGAGAGAGAGCGAGAGAGAGGTGGGGTGGGATGGCAAAGAGGTAGGGGGGGGGGGGGGAGCGGGGAGAGGGGAGTGGACGTGACAATGCTTCTTTGTAAACTCAACTGATGCAAATGCACCCAACGCAAAAGTAACAGACAAGGCTACGTCAGTGATTCTCTTTCTCACAGAAACTACACATCTGCACATTTTATTTTGCACAATGTTTGGGAAAGATGGCAAACAGCAGCTGAACGGGCGAGTGAAAGATAATAAAAAGGAGTAGAAAGAAAGATGGAGGGGTGGAGGGGGAAAGGGGGGGGGGGTCATAGTCGTCCATTCTTCTCAAAGCAAGTTCTGAGAATACAATATATGATCTCGTAATCAGCCAAGTTGGTAGTGCCAAGATGCGCTTTTGAGGACCCATCAGACGAACAGATTTTGGTTGCATAGTGCCACATAGTATAGTCAATTTTGGTTTTAAAATACCACGGATGCAATCTTACGTACACCTATACTTTTTCTTTCACTGTGAGAAAAAAATGCGAACAAGGCTGTCTTGCCAAGTGATGCCAAGTTCTGGAGATGAGCCCACATTTTCAGTGGGTCACAATAGAGAGAACTACATGTAGTGGCGTGAGTTTGCCCGATCGTTCGTTCGTTCGAGCATGCGCGTTGTTAAGTTGGATATCCACATATTACAGTGCCCACGTCTCCCTTCAGATGGTGAGAGATCTTGAGCGGTAATATATTATTATTATTTTTCTAATACATACAAGACAACAGCACAATTAAGTTGAATGAAGATTATTACATGGGATGGAACGATACCGATCACTGTAACATTCTAGAAACGTCAAAAAAGATAATGACAACTGAGATTGACCTATAGTATAAGAATGTGAATTTAAATTCAACTTTGGTATCGATCTTAATATCTGTCTTTACGAGATCGCCTATTTTAGAAAAAGGCCTAATTTTCAGCTGGTTTCTTTCGACAGGCCAGTTTATCAGGATACTTCACTTTCAATGGCGAAACAGTAAGTTATGAAATTCCTTCATTAAAGAGAACTGATACATGTACATGTCTTTATATTGCTGTCTAGACCAGAGAAGGAACGGACATCAATTTTATTACTGAAGCTAGGATCGTCTGGGTATGCACAAAACAAAACTATGAGAATAGGCTACAGGTTAGCAAGCACACAAACACACCCACACAGAGCGAAAGGTTAAAAAAAAGAGAGAGAGAGAGAGAAACAGAAAAAAAAAAGGGCGGGGGGCGAAAGAATCGCTAGAACTGTTGTAAAGGTGCACGAGTGGACGAAACTCACGACAACAAAGCAAACACGAATGATATTTTATTATGCAAGTAACACATTCCCGCAATGTACGATATATTACTACACTACTGTAATATTATTGTTATGATACCTGACAGCAGTAACCGCTCATAATAATTACGTCTCTTTGGTCATGCCCATACAGTCTCTCGTAAGGGATTCAGACATGCTTTGCCCCTTCCTGTCTTTGCATATAAGCTTATAATATGTACATGTATATGTATTACTATCGACTAGACATAATATATCTATTCACTCTTCTTCACTCCTAAACGATGTGTTCACCGTATCTTCGTCATTCTGTTTTCGTATAGCACAAGAATAACAGAATATGTAAACAGCAATAATAAGGTTAATGAATCAAACATCTCTGATCTGACTGAAGTAGACTAGATGGAAAAATTCACCTGCTCTTCACCACCACCAGCCCTCCCTTTTTTAGAGACAACCGACCTATAAATAACCGACCTTGTGTTGCTTCCATAATAATGTCTTTACCTGCAACATCCCAGTGTTGTGTAAAGAATGCAATGTCAAAGAAATAAAAACGGAAGTAACATACACATACAAAATAGCAAGGTAGCGTGTATTGTTTTATTGTAGAAGAAACAAAATAATGTGCACGTATGATGTGCGTGTATTTGTTGTTCTACAAACCTCGCACTACTCCCCTTTTCTAATCTTCCTTTCAGAGAGAAACACTAAGCAACTCTGACCATAAATACAGTGGAATTCAGATGACCCTATATTTTGTTCTTTTTCCCTATATCTATACCCTCCGTTCATTCCATTTTATTTATTTATTATTTACAATAGTTTCTGACTGTCTGTCTGTCTATATGTATGTACGTACGTTTGTTTGTTTGTGTTGGGGTTTAACGACACATCAGCACGATTACGGCTATATTGTGTCAAACACGATAAGATACGT
>JBCEWB010100115.1:0-28209 GCA_039654565.1 Peronia peronii | reverse complement strand
GACTTTGATAAAGCTCGCAGTGCATAATCACAACGAAAGACGATTACCCACAAAAAACGTGGAGGAGTTGTATGCCATTGCATTTGTCGCCAAACGGGAAAAACCTGAAAACATTACTCAGACAGATGCTTGGTGAACAAGTATGTTTTAACAAGACCCATGCTGAACTCGGCAGTTGCTGTTACCAATAGGGGAAGCAAAAAAACCCAACTTTTTTAAAGATTTGGCAATGCCATCTTTACGATCAATTTGATAGGAAATGTACTGAATTTTGACTACTCCCTGATCAATAAAAAGAAATTTGTAATAAACAATTTTTTGGTCACAGGAACATTTTGAATCTATAATCTGGTATAATGACTGCTCATTCTAAAAACAAACAAAACAACAAACACATAAGATAATCAACATTTTGACCCTAAATTGACCAATTCAGATGCTCCCCGCCTCCTTCCTTAATGACACAATAAATTGAAAAATGTTGTAGACAGAGTGGTTTACCATATAAAGAAAACTTAATATTGCCAAAAAATTGAATGAAAAAAAAAAAGTTACATGTACCGGTACAGAAATTATAAAGCAGTTATAACGTGAATCTTTTTTTTTTTTTGGTCATATCCAGCCACAGTCAACTATACTTGAGCTGAAATTGCTTGAGCTGATCTTCAGTTGAGTTGACTATTTTCTTTGTCTAAACAAGCATGAAAGTAACTGAACTATTAAGCTTATAAATATAAAGTGGCCATGTTAAATTCAACACAGACGTAGCAACGCATGTATTGATTTGAATTTTCTCCCCAGATAATTCAAAGCTATATGAAAGTAACAATGGATGATTTGATCTTGTTTTATTTTCTTTTTAGCATTGTGATTCCAAGGTCCAGTTTACCAACAGCATTACATTGCAAATAAACTATACCCTTGACACATTTACATCAACATGTATTTCACCATTTGGCCCAAACATCTTATGTGCACTATCACTGGTATGACGAAACAAAGAATAAGGAGGCAGAGAAGGAAAAGTGAAGGAATGTGTTTGTGTGAGAGAGGGGAAGAATGAGAAAGGGATGGGCAGGATTGGGGTAGTGAGGCTAGGCTGAATTGTAACCATCACATACTCTCAGTCTGATTTTCGCCCAGTTTGGCCCTTGGCTGGGGACTCAGATTAAAAAAAAAAAAAATGCGCAGGAGTGAAACTCAACATTTCATTAATCTGATTTCACGAATCAACTGGGGAATTCTAGTGCAGTTTGATACTTAATCTATATTATAACATTGCAAGAAAACCCACAATAGGCTTATGGACTTGAAAACTGCCGAATGGATCCATATGGAATTTGGCATACAACATTGTTGCATACGGATCTGTGTTTCTATGTACATAAAAATGATAAAAGCTTATTATCTTTGACGTTATTCTAAAAATGAGATAACAGTTGAATAATAAAGTCGCGAGGATGTTTGACCCGAATTGTATGTTCGATAGTATAACGCGTTCAAAAAACGTTTTCCTTGAGTAACATTCAGTTTAGTCAACCAAAATACATGCATCAACATCGAGGTGCACACACGTGCCATACACCTTAAGTCGTAAGGCAGTATCGGTTTGACCTATATTTAAACAATCTCCTACGAACACCGTGGGTTCTTACGTTCTGTAATACGTCTTTCAACCTCCTAGTGGAGGTTATGTCGATGGGAGTATGGGTTCTTTTCTAGTACCTTATAATTCTCATAAACCAAAATTTGAACTTGATCACAAAAACTGGCAAAAACTCCACCAGTTGACATTCTGGAAGGCCATATCATGTTTCGAACTGTTTTGCATCACAGGCAGAATTGTGTGGTGAATGGGGGATGGGGGAAGAAATAACCAAGTAGTATTTCAAGTGTTATAAAAAAACGGAGTGGCGAGGAAAACTGCGCGCGGCGGCACCATGTCCAAGTCTAACAATGCTTATGACAAATTACTAATGTGTTGATCTTTCTCTTTCAACTCTCAGTGACATTAACTTAAGCGTAGTCGATGTACATGTGTAACCATAGTAAGAACAAGAAACATTGTTATGTCTACAGACAGAAGGTCAGCCGGCCTAATGCACATGTGCGGAAATGGCAATCAGCTGTGTTTACATGGGAAACTAGGTCAAACATGACATTATTTTGTTTTTTTTTTTTAATGCAAAGATCAAGATTTAGATTGACCTAAATAAGTTATTATTATTATATATACCTTAATCCTAATCCCAATCCTAACCCTAACCCTTAGTTCATGCGGTGTGATGTCATACGCACGCGCAATAGCCTGGCTGATCTTCTGTCTGTAGATGCAAATTTGTTTTACAGGAAAGATGTTGTCAAGTGGGCTGATATGCCTTTGAGTTGTCTATAGTCACAAATCTCAGTGAAATCTGGATCAATTTGACTGTGTTGAGTTTGAAAGCTGATTTTCTATTACTTTTTTTATTTTTTTGTTCCTACTTCCGTATCAAGTCCTCAGCAAACACAACCATGCAAACAAACATCATGTTATGAAATAGAACATGTGCTTTTATTTTGGAAGTCATTTGTTTTTAATTTCAAGAAGAGATCTCTTTCCTCTATCAAATTTGTGTATTTTTTATACAGTACATATCATACAGCTGTCATAAATGCATCATCTTTGAAGTCATATCAAGAACATCTTCTTTGTCAAAAAAATGTACACTCTGTACAGTGCAACTATATAACATAATTAAAGTAGTAACAGAAATAGTTATATTTCTCACAATGTCATCTAAAAAAGCATCATAATGTATGTATTACAATCAGAGGCCAGATGAAATAAGCTCTTACTAATGTTGTGCCAAATAATCTTTTATTGTTTCCCACACTATGCATCCTTTACAATAATCAAGCAGTCACTGTAATGCTTCTTCATTAGTTGCGGGTAACAATAACATGTATATTAACACAGCAATGCATGTAATACAACACAAGCTGAATGCGAGATCAATAAAACTGTTAAAAAGACAAGGGATTAGTAATTCATGATTGGTTAATTTTAACATTTTGCCTCATATATCTTTCTCTGCCACTCGCTGATGAACAATACACAGGAGAGTGACATACTATTCCTTTCTATATCTCTCTGTTGTCTTTTGAATGGCAAGTAAGTTTCCTACCATGAAAAGATCTGAGAATTGTTTTCCTAATTTCATATAACAAAATGCATCACATGCAAAGGAATTCTAGCATTCTTGTTTGGAAATACTTAGTTATGTGCCCAAGTATGGCAAATACAAGAACTGACAAATACATAAACACAAGTAATGTAATTGACCTACTGCTAATGCCAAAGTACTACATATATTATAATATGACAGGCTGTAGTAAGTATATAACAAAGTATTATTAACACTGTAGACTGAATTAAGCAAAACACTGAAGTCCATTGAAAAACAGAGCTACAGTATGCCAGTCCCAGTTTTATACGTAAATTGTCTGTTATTCCATACCTTTACATTTCCATACATCCAGTCTACTCAGACAACAATGTGCATATGTCATTTAAAGTTATAGACCAGTAATATTTTTTGTACATAAAATAATGTAATTGTACTTGATGCTATGTGGAATGCCCCAAATGCCTTAAAGATAGTAGGAACAAAAACATTTATAATATATAAACATCTGTTTGAGGTATGGTACATGTAATTAATAAGAATGTTGGACAAGATTTAATTCACAATAGACATAAACAAACTTTGCTGGTATACCTTATTTTGTAAGAAAATATACATGGATCTCAATATTAACTGCAATAGTTGCAATAAATTGCCATTCACGTATTAGAATATGAAAATTTATGGCAATTGTAATAATAAATTTTTATAAATCATTTCTTCTTAGGCCATTTTTCACTGTGAACTTGTATTGTCATGTGGTACAGCGGTCTCCGCCTCAAGAGCCCGGTCATTGGGAAAAAACAACAACAAAAACAACCTGAAAACAGCTTTTAGGCAAACTGTAATTAGATCTAACAGGTTCTGATCTTTCATAATAACATCCATAATGCCCAGTTCATTCAAACATTGTATGACTTTGATGTATCATTGTTTAATGAAACATCACATGGCTATATGGATAATTATAATTTGATAAGTGACTCACGTATTGTCTAAAATTAACAACATGAACCAAAGCAGGAAAACAACTGACCAGTCACGACACTAGACTTATTCCCCCGTCATATATACACAGCGCGTGCTGTCCCACATGTTGTCAAACAAAGAAATGGTCCACATGAAACCTGACTACCCAGTCACACATCCCTCATCACTTTCCCTTCTACTTTGTCTCCATTTCTCTGCATTCTCTCCCCATTTTACTGTATGTTCTCCAATGGATTTCTGACACAGACATTATTCCACAAGTACTTATGCGTCCTGACCCGACACCAGGCTCTTAGGTGGTGAACGGGTTCCATGGCAGGTATATTGTAGAGAAAAAAAATTATGTTTCACAACAGATGATGGGTTCTTAGACGGGCCTGGCTCTTAGACAGTAGGTTCTCAGGTGGCGATCACTGTATTTAATACTGGTGATTTCTGTCCATTATAATACAAACTGAAACATATTATATTATAAATTAAAAAAAAAAAAATTAAAAGTACCTACTGTAAAAGCTAGGTGAACATGTGACCAACAATAGCTAAGGTACACCTTTGTCTGCTGGTGAGCTTGGCAAAAGTGAAATCCATATTTTTATTTCTTGGTGCTGAATCATTTGCATTGAAAATAAGAATGATGTGACATCTTCTTTAAAAAGAGAAAAGAACCTTTAAAGACAACAACAATTCTCTCCCTACTCCTAACATATTTGTGCTGAATCTAAACTGAATAAAATGAACATTATCACAAAGATGTAACCTTCAAAAATGTAGTGATTTTCAGATTTGTCACGTACAATTTTGACATTTATTTCTATTTTTGTCTTTTTTCCAAACTAAATTAAAAATCCCAAAACAAAAGAAAAGCACTAACAAAAGTATATGACGGCAATTTCTATGAAGCTTGGGCAAAAAATAGACTATCTAACAGAATGCTTAAAGAATCAAATGTGTTCAAATCCTCTCAGATTTCAGTTCATTCTCATTTCAGTTTATTCTCAGCAGAGATGTTATCAGGATCTTGATCATGTAATTCTCAAGTGAACATATCATTTACACAGAAAACAATTAATCTATCTCTTCATCCATATCACATAGATGTAAAAAAAGATAGATCCTTCTTATATTTCAAAAGGAATGACACTATCAATTTGCATCTTGTTAGGACATCAAAATTAACGAGATAGCTACAATGATCAAGATGTGTACCTATATTTAACCTTGTTTCCTGTTGACATTCCAGAATAAGTCAGATGTATACAGTTTGATATGAATGTCAGAATCACAACTTCTGGGTGAAAGAAATCTGTCTGTTGACTGAAGACAGATTCTGTAGTAAGAATATATTGTGATCAAGGGACATCGGTTTTCTTCATCTGAGTAAGTCTTAGACTGCGTCTCAATATTGCTGCCTGTCTTTTCTGTTCAATCTCCTCTGGTGAGCATCTGACTGGACTTCCTAATGGTGCTGTTATAAGTGTGGTAGTTTTCAGTGCCTCCACTGGTAAAAAAAAAAGAAGTTCATATTTTGCCTGCATATTAACACATAAAGGGAACAATTGACAAGGAGAAGACTACAACAAGGGAATTTCTAAGCCAGATAGAAGGTAAGCTGACAGCTAGATGTTGGTGGGATATAACAACAAGCACCAGGGTCATTGTCTGTAATTTTTGTTCAAACGAATTCTCTCAAAAACAAGTTGGTTTCGTATGTGTACACAGATGGAATGATGACTAACAATAGTTATAACATTATTGGTCTCTTAGATTATACTGAAAAATGATCATTTTTTTTTTTTCCCATAAGCAAAATTATAATCAACTCACATTCTGCCTTTTCCAAAATTGGTAAAATCTGAGATTCAAAGAGGGCTGCATCATTCATAAAGCTGTCATCAAATGCACTTTCCAGGAAGGAATCTATAAAAAGACATTGAAGAGTAATAAAAATGTTATTAGTGTTGCTCTTTGCCAACAAGCTTATACATCAAAGTTTAACATAATTTGTGAAGATTCCATGTACTCAATTAATCAATTGAAATATTCCAAAAGAACTGAGTGTTTGTTGCATGTAGGAACTAACTGTGAACATTACAGAAATTCATTTCTATTATCAGCAATACGCTTATCAAGCCGAGGTCATGTTACTTGACTCTGCCTTGTTCTAATGCTATTTTTATCTGCCTGCAATGTGAATGTATCTTACATAATTAAATATATTGTATCTCACCAACTGTGAATGGAATTTTCTTCTCATGGACAAATACAGTTTATCTTATATTCTCTTAATGAGGAGGAACATTTTGAAATTAATGCATCACAGACCTATTGCAAGTAATACAATGTGACAAAGAAAGTGAAGATGATGTCCCATGTTGCAGGCACTTCAATAGTCAGTTCTTAATTTCACGTTCTGATTTTCATATCATGGCTAAATTTAGATGCATCTAACAGATCTGTTTTACATTATGTGCGCGAAAATGTAAACTATTACATGTTCATGAGAATGGACATTTCATTTTCCTGATTTAGCCATCACATTAATGATACTTGAAGACAGAATTTGCAGTGTTCATTCTTTTTTTTATTTAGGTAACACTTTAGGTTATGGAACTTATTTGTCCTGAAAAGTTTACTACAGGTATGACAGTATTGGAGAAGACATCAAGAAAAGAAAATAGGGGGGGATTGGCCATACAAGGTGCAAACCACCATCAAATGTCACCCGGCACGCACTGGACTGGAACCCACAAGGAAAACGAAAAGTTGGCAGACCTAAACAAACTTGGCGAAGAAGTACAGACTCTGAAGTGAAGGCAGCTGGAATGACATGGGCCAAGCTGAAGAGGATCTCCCGAAACCGCGTCCGTTGGAGGAGTGCTGTTGTGGCCCTTTGTTCCCGAACGGAATCTGAGGCTTAACAACATGACAGTAACAAATGATAAGCAAACGTACCTGAAGAAGTTTGGCCTTTCATATCTTCTGTTGCTGCTAGCCTTGGACTGTCACTGTCATTACTTTTGGCATGTTTCACTGGAGTGCTTGAACTGGGGCCAAATGACTGTCTATGTTTCAGGGTCCGCAAGGGATGTGGTGAGCCCATTTTCTGCAGTGAAAATGTCTTTTTATAAAAGTTATGGGTAATTAAACCCATGTTGGATTGAAGAACGGGCTGATCTTCGGACACAGGTTTAACCGGAGACAGCAGAGGCCCTGTGGACTTCATAACCTGATCTGGTCGAATGGAGGAATCAAAGCCTGCACCTGTTTTCCTTGTCTCACTGGTGACATGTAAATTCTGATTCTTGAAGGGTCGACTGGGTAAAGTTGCAGAACTCTGTGCTAGCTGTTTTGTGGTTGTTAAGTAACTATTTGCAGGTGAAAATTGTCTGTGGGAAGCTTTGGAACTGGCTGATGAAATGATGACAGCTTGACTATCCAATACTTCATCAGGTTCCAACAGTTGTTGCAAAACATCTTCTGGAAGACTGACATCAAAGCCATCATTCTGTGGATGGACCACAACACTCTCACCTTGTGAAACCTTGTTTGTTACAATTTCACTGTTCAGACTAGACTGCTGTTTGTTCTTATTGACTGAGGTCCAAGGCTTTGATTTCTGTTCATTCAAAAGTGGTTGAAAATTCCGACTGCCCTCAGATTTCATAACAACTGGATTAGGATTATGATATGAATGAACTGACCCTGATTTTACTGAACTGGGATGGGTGTAATTTGATACTGCAAAATTATTTGAATCGACTGAATGCAATCCTGTAGTTGGAGCACTGGATCTATTTGGTGAATTTAGACTATCAAAACTCAGCGTTCTTTTAAAAGAAGAGTTAAGACTAGTATTTGAGCTTTGGCTTTTGGACTTTGATTCGTTTTCTGCCTGAAAGCTGTTGAATTTCCTGAATGTGGGTTTCACAGTGGCAGTGCTAGACAATGTTGATTTTTCACCACAAGACTGGGCTTTGTGTTGCTTATTCTTGTTCTGATACACAAATTTGTTGACACTGGCTGCACATTTCACACTGAATGCATTACTAGATTTAGCACCAAAGGAGTTTGATGACTGGCATGAGCTGTTTCTGTTAGGCTGTAGAGATTTGTTCTCTGATGATTTATAGCTATTTGCAGATCTGAAATAGGACTGCACAAGCTTTACACTGCTATTTGTATGTGGTGGATTTCTTAATCCAACAGAAGAATTCAGTGCTGTATTTGTTGAAATACTAGTATTTATATTACTAGAACAAGTAACTGTTTTCACAAAGGTAAATGGCTTGTGGATTGATTTTGCAGCAGTTGATGTTGAGCATGAGGGCCAATTCGGCTTGGATGATGAGAGAGAACTGAAATTTTTGAGGAGAGGTTGTCTTGGGCCACATGAAGAGGCTACTATTCCAGAATCATCCAGCAAAAGCGATGAATCTTTTAGGGTTTTTGAGGCACAACATGCAGAGGTTTTGCCTCCAGTTGCTCCTCCTGTCCCAGTCTGGGAAGATGTCTGATTACCACCTGACCGCATGGTGACAACTGACAAGTCACGGGACATGTTCAGAAATTTTTCAGGATTCTGTGTGGCTTCGATGAGAAAAGAATTGTCCTTGAACAGATCTTCATCTGACCAGCAGCTATCATCATCCATATCACACCCTGCTGAAGACTTAGCACCAGTCTTGTCACTTGCTTTCAAATCACAGTTTGAAGAACATTTAATACTCATCTCTAGATTTCCTTGATCACAGGTTTCAGATCCTTTGGAGCTGAAAATAAATGAAAAAAAAATAGACTGATTATAGGAAAAGTTTCAAACAATTTAATTAGTCACTACTGTTTACTATTACTCTATAGGCTAAAATTCTGTGATCTCCTGTGTCTGACTTTAGAAACAATGTAGATCCATGCCAATGAGAAGAGCTGAAGTCAAAATATTGTCCAGATAATATTCGTAAAATACATGTATAAATATTAAAGATACATATAATATGACAAAGATACATATGCATTCACTAGAGCACCTATACCCATACTCTGTAATATTTATTTTACATGAACATTTTACATTCATTCACTTTCAGAGAATGGAAATCTAACATAAAACCTGTCCTATTCTCATGCAACTTTTCATATGCCTTACAACTGAAACAATGGACATACTGAATGTTGCTCGACTTGAATATTCCATCATGAGGCATCACTTATACAGTACTCTCTCTATATATATATAGATAGAATGAGGATGTGTTTTTCAAAGTTAAGAGATATATTAAAATTAAAATATTAAGACATCAGTAGTCATGCTTCTTAAAATGTAACAAAGGCAAAATTAGAAAACTAACCTATTGCTTGACTCCTTTTGAATGTCACCTAGGATAGAGAGCAAAGAATGGCATTTATAAAAAAAAAGAATGACATTTATAAAACATCAAAATTTAGTATGGATCTGTTATCAAAAGTATAAAAATGGGCAGTATTGTAAACTAATATTAAAATAACAATATATCCAGGTAAATTTCCAGTTAAAATTAACAGCCTTCAGTAATCACATGTACAAAATTTATAAAAATACAATGCAGTCTCCTTAAAGTCGACCTCTTGGAACCAAAACAAAAAAAAGTGCTGGCTTTAAGATGGATATTATCTATTTTCAGAAGACCCAATCTCTGGGGCACTGAGGTTTCAAAATATGTGTTGTCATATATATTTACATGTATTGGATCATGCCCATTATCCCTCCTCCCTCTTCCCCCACAAAACTCGACCAGCATTCCACCCCCCCCCCCCCAACTAACCCTGAGCAAGTCATGGTAGAATTTTGTCACTTTGGTTTTGTTTTTTGTCTTTTTTTTTCTTGTCTTGTTTTGTTCTTTTTTTTTTCCTTTTAGTTTTTAAATTGCCCATACATGTGTAAGGGCTGCGCACAATCCAGAATCTGCTTTGTCTATCTGTCTGTATCGCCAGCATGAGAGTTGAGACAAGTGAAGAGAGGCAGTGTGGAACTGTGCACCACTCTGAGCTATGAATGTGTATCAAGGCGGTCAGCAGTCAGTATTGACCACCCATGTGTAGCCCTGGGCTTGCCAATGCACGACAGGCGAGAGCTAAGTGTGGGATTTGTGTGCATGTGTTTTGTATGTTTGTGTATCCCCACTCATGTGAGACAGGTGATGAGAGCCAGATTATAACGTGTGACAAGGTGTCTCTCTCTCTGATTTTTTTCTTAAATTGTCATACTTCATGGCAGTCAGTCGGTCATATAGAGTTCACTTTAAGCGAAATCAGCCCAAAAACCGCTACATCATCAGAAACTAAATCAATAAAATACAAGGACACAGAAACGGGATCACCAAAGGAGTTGATTTAACCAATAATTTAATATAAAGCGAGTTGACCTCTCGCAGACTGCACTGTAGCTACAGTTTGTGTGTAAGTATTTAAATGAAACTATCAAGAGCGAAATTTACAAGCTGCTACTCAATAGAAATTATGTGACATGGATCCACAAAACAAAATTCTTTGCTGAACGTGGAGTCCTCAGATCTATATTTAGCAGGCATATAACATAACTAGTAGAACCCACACCCGTCATGGGAATTTTTCAAATATAGGTCAAACGGATCCTGTCCTGTGACTCAAAATGTGTGGCAAGTGTGTACATCACCAATGTTGGTATTCTAAATGATCAAACCAAACATTACCCAAAGAGAACATGTTTGCCATATTAGATGCCAAGCCGCAGAACAATAACATAATGTGTCTTTCTATTGAACGTTCAAGATGGATCACACTCTCGCAAGTTTACTATTCAATTATTATTGCCTTTTTAGAATAAAGTCAAACATAAAAGCTTTTTTCAGGTTTACAAAAATAGAAACATGGATCTTTATGCAAAAAATTTTGTGTGCCAGACAGATATATTCAGAGTTTTGAGTCTATAAGCCTTTTATGGGTTTTGTTCAGATTTACAATATAGATGTGTCATATCACCTTTCTGTTTTGATGCCCTTTCTTGCAACATGTTGATCATTTCTTGAACGGCTTCACGACTTTGAAATCTCTTTGGACGCTTCTTGGCAGCCCTATCAACATAAGAATATGATTTAATTTTCACAAAAGCAAATAAAGTTCTAACATGTTTCACAGGAGAAAACCGATGAATTAGAATGCAAGATGCCTACCTTTTCTTCACTTTTTTTTTTTATTGGAAATCTATTTTTTAGTTGTTTGTACTTTAGGATTTCCTATCTGCAAGACTGAAGTGCTTGATCTTTTCTAGCAACTCCTTGCAGGAACATGCTGTTATCATTAAGCCATAATCATTAAATTTAATGGACATGAGTGAACCTTGCAACAACCAATATCTCAATAGAACACAAGTACATCTGACAGACTGACATGGAAAGCCAAGCCTTACTGTGAATTTCACCAATACAGACAATTTCAGATAATGACAATCTTCTTTACAGCATGGCAGTTCCAAGCGGTGCACTTAGCTGATGGCCAGTTTGACCCAGGCCCCAGCCTTCAGGCTATGAGCTGGGCATGTTATCTGTACTCCATTAGTGAGTGAGCACTTTAAGTCAAATTGCATACGTGTTAGAAATGTGGTCATTTCTTCTAACAGTCAAAACACAATAATATTTTAAAGGATTTGAAATGGTGAAGTCATGGAGATCAAGTGCATATAGATTTAATTGGGAAGTTAGCATACATACGTTTGCAATTCAGAGGTAAAGTCATGAAATGATAATGAGCTTATAAACATATATGTATATACAAAAAGTAGAACCATGAAATTCAATTTTTTTTTTTTAAAGAACAGACACCTCAAGCGTTGAATTTTCAGCTTACTAAGATTTATGCATATTACTCCAGATTGCCAGAGTTATTGTTGATTTATGATGCCACTCACTTTCGTTAAAGAATTCAGCTAACTGAGCTTAATCATATTTGACACATTGACTTTGTATCTGTATACGAATATTTACATAATTTATTGTCATATACAACGACAAATATGACAACCTTTAAATACACATGCATGTTAATAATAATAGTTGTAATAATAACACTTATAATAACTGAAGCTTTAAGTCGATGTGTTTCTAGAAAAGCCTTTAGCTTTGTTTAGGCTTGTTATTACTGCCTATTGTTCTCCTTTCAATTTTGAAGATGGAAGCATGGATCTGTTCCCTATCTTGTTCCCGTAGTAAACCAAGTCCGAAACCCCAGTTTCTGATGAATGAGAACCAATGGCACTCAACCATGTGAATTTTGGGTGTTGCTTCAAGTGGAAACAGTTTTCTGTATATGTTTTGATTATCGTGCTAACTCTATTGTATTCTGTAGGATCTATTGTGTGAGTGTGTGAGATAAGTGTATGAATATTAGAATAACTTTTATTGAGTGTGTCAAACTTTTGCCTGATCATTTGTGCCCGGTTTACTACTGAGCTCTACTGTACGTTAAATAATGTATGTTGTGAGGCTGGTGTACACATTTGCTTGCATATATGTGTGGCAGTGATTGCCGATAATTGAGAGGCTGTGATATGTTCAGACCTGCCTACCCTCACAACAGCAGAGGAGGTATATCTGACTCAAAAAGGAGGGAAAATCAGGGAAAAGGAGGGAAATTTACCGACCCATAGTTCCTACTTAGAATTACTATGTATTATATAACAAACCAATAGAACATCCGCATGTGAACTTAAGGTTTCATTTGATTTAAATATTATACATTAAATAAGATCTGCATTTCTTACATTCTTTGCAGCTTCATAACATAGTGGGCAGTTTTACTTTAGTTCAAGTATAGATCTAGATCTATAGAAAATTCATTGCACAAATTTCTGTTCTTTTGTGCCATCCTCTTACATTTCTGAAGGAGAAGGTGTGCTACCACTTCACTGTAGAGTGGGAAGGGGAGTACGTGGTAGATTCATGGTCAACCCGCCATCCAACATCCCCGCTTTCCCTTTGATCCACTGCTGCGACTACTGACCGGCGTTTCACATCTATCTGCTTCTGCATATAACAATTAATGAATTAGTAATAATGAACAACGGATTCTTGACGGTTCTGATTGCCCATGGGGAAGTAGAGGACAGTACCGATGGGTCACACAGTTGGCGGGACTGAGTGCGGGTGGGGGATAGCAGTGGATGGAGAGAGGAAAACTGACTGGACTATAAATGATGCATGGCAGTGAAGTGGTTAAATTCTGGCAGTGCTAATGATAGCTATCACAAAAAGAAGTAGGCGTAATAGCTATTTCATAGACAGAAAATAGCCCATGAGTGAGACAATTACCAAAATTATATCAATTAGACTCGACCCCCCCCCCCCTCTTACGTAAAGTAAGCATACAAGACCAGTAGGCTTACATGATGATGCACATTACGAGCAACCTGTCGTCTTCTGTCCAATACCGTAGCGTAAACGGTAAAGACATGCATTCGTAAGCTAATCAGATCGTCGGCATTCAACCAGACTTTTGAGTGAAAGATCCCAGGATGAATCTACATTGTTTATATCATGGTCGGCAACAAGCGGACTGAAAGTGAAAACATAAAACGAGGGGCGGGATGGGACACCATGGTTAATCAAAGATTTAAATTCAAAGGGGAACTAGTAGAGCGATCGTGGACCAAGCGATGATCAGATCATGAATGATGGGCGCACATGAATGACCACTTAGCATGAGGGCGGGGGTTAACACGTAACACTACATGTTCGGACTGGGCCACATCGTGTACTGTTGGCCTACAGACACAAGCCTTGGCAACGGCGGCCGGCAGATTGCCCACAGCAACAAACGCAGTTTTCTTGCTGGACTGTGAGTGAAAACTATACTCCATTCAGAATGACGCCAAAGCATGAAATGCGGAAAAACTAATCTAAAATATCCGAATTCCGGAATTTTTATCCACGGCGAGGGATGGTGGGATATTAAGTCGAAATGCAGGATGATCCCGCATAAGGTGGGAAGGTAGGCAGGTCTGTATGTTTCGATCACAAAACCATGCATTCATAAATAGTTTCCAGACCAAAAGTGATCGGACCTTCCCTCCTTGCCAGTAGAGTGATGTTACTACTGTCTATTTCGTCTTGAATTTTCTCTGTCTGTGACTGGAATCTACCTTTATTGACTGTGAAAAAAGAAAAACACCCTTCATAAGAAATCACTTTGTCTTCTAATTTATTCTTGTGTTTCCCGCAGTGAACAAATTTGTCAAATTCACTGATGTTTGAAAGATAACTGATTTTTGTTAAAGCATGTGCTAAATCTAGAAGATTGTGATGTCTGACTGTGATGCCAAAAAGAATGTATAGACAGGGTAGAACCACTTGAGTGATTTCCACGTCTAACAGAGGCTCTCTGATGGAGCACTCCATATTTGAGTGTCATATATTGTCTTTGTCTGATCTGTTCTTAATCAAAGAATAGAAAACATTTAATTATCGCTCAGTTATTTCATAAAACTAGAAAATAATACCTGGAAACCAGATTTTCAACCTTAAAAAAACGCACAATTGCACACGCACTCAGGAAATCCGCTTGTAACTGACACAAATGTTCAATAATGAGAAAAAAATTCCACAGACTAAGACTTACTTGAATCATGAACAATATTAGATGTGAAAGAAAACTGTTTATGGTTAAATTAAGTGCTTAAGAATTTCTAAATTATTTTCTTCACCCCCAGAAACATGCAAAAACAGCGCGAAACAAAGAATGAAGCATTAAAGGAGGGATGGAGCTTTCTTTTGATAGCAAACTTGCACCTGTTCCCATGAGACAGTGGCTATTAACAGGACATCAAAGTGCATCAAAATCAAAGCAATTCCAAGTTGTGCATGCAATGGGAATTCCTGATGCCCCAAGGGCGCAGTCACCTGCCAGCCACGTAATTTATTGCCGGGTCAGTAACTAAGTGCTCCACTTTGTACAAGTTTGGAACTGCCGTGACAGAACTTAAAACCTAATCATAATGACAATACAGGTCAATCATATAAAGTCTAAAAATCCTATTCCATGTGTACATATGCCAAAATGGCACCTCGCAAACAGTACCATCCAACACACACACAAACAAATCCACTGAACAGCACAGAACTGCATGCTACTTTGATGGAAAAATGACCAAAAACAAATGAGTGACATTAAAAGCAAATATGGATACAAAATCAGGCTTCATGTGCTTCTGTGTGTTCTATAGCTTATTAAACTTGCTCTATGGAAACAATAGCATCCTGACACAAAGAGGATCAACAGCTAATTTGGTAACTGTGGTAACTGAAATATTTTATTGCTGAAAAAAAGTAAGATGGTCATGAGTAAGTCATATAAATATCTGACAAGTTTTGATCCAACACTGCTGGTTGGAAGCCATGCAGTAACAAGTATGTAACTATCACAAAGAATACTAAAAATTTTCACTACACTCATAAAATCCATGGTTACATATGTTTTATAGAACAGAAAAAAAAAAAGAACTGTTCTTCTTGTATGGTTATCACTCACCTTTCCTTAGCTTTCCGCAGCTTCATTTCCTCGGCATCAATCAATTCATTTTTGGGTAAGAAGGTTCCAAATGAATATGAGGGTACTCTTGGTTTCACATGCTGATGATGGATAAATTGAAGATTACAAATCATGGCTGAATTTTTCTGTCTGACTAAAACAGTGGATTGAAAACAATATATATCTACAATTATAGAGTGATTTATTACAAAGAAATACACAACAGAAATAATGAACACGAGCTTACAATTACTGGGTTAAAATCCACAAAAAGATAAAAAATATATTGATTGTATTGCAACTTATTTAAGTGTAACACTCAACAACTTTACTAGAGACACAAGTGCAGTAAAAAAATCTGTTTTGTGTCTACACAACAGTAACTTACAGCATCACTGAAGTTTGCAACAATTTCTTTGACACTTTCAATACTGTACTGGCCCCGCACTGGAATACAAAAACAAACAAAAAAAACAGGTTGAACACGATTACCACAATCTATGTGCATGATGCAATGTTCGCACGACTCTATTGATAACAGTTAAATTTGGAAAAAAAAAAAAATGAGAAAAGCACAAAAAAATTAAATATAACGACTATAAGACAAACTGAAACAGTTTTACAAAGCACAAAATGCCGCAATTTTGCAGATAGGATATCAAAATAACTCATCGCCACAAAATGGGGAGGAGCCCTGCCTCTATAATGCCTCCTACAGGGCTTTTTCTTGTGCATCGCTTGTGGTTTTGCGCCTTATATGTTGCCCTTTGATAAGTTCTTGACAAGACCTTTCCTGTCTTCCAGACTAAAAAACACTCGCAAGTACCCATACTGAATTCAGCAATTGCTCTTACAAATGCAATCTCCACCTTCCACAAGGAATGGAAAAGCAAAATCTTTGGAGACGCAAGATCACAGTTTCCACTAGGTTCTCTTTCCCATGAGCTCACAATGTTTCAGCAAACAACATTTCAAATCTATTTAACAGAAAATTGAAAAATTCTCAACCCTAAAGAATCAACGAAATAAGAGACCAGCCTTGTTGTTGACATGTGAAAGTACTTCTTGTGAATCAGCATATGTGTTTATGAACAACATGACCATTCTTTGACCTTTGCCCACCCTGGCAACGAATCAGTGGTAAGGAAATCAAAGTAAAGCCAATGGGATGGTTGCCATGGAGCAACGAACATTGCATGGCCATATGAGTGTGTAGTAAGCATAAGTAGCTGAGATCAGGTTTACTACAACAATACTTGAAAACATGCAACATTGATTCATCTCCTGCTATACAGTTTCATCCTTGACCCACATAGGGCTGCAGTGTCATCCAATACCAAGCTTGTCATGGTAGTGACAGAGAACAGATTTGGTGATGCCATCTTGTCCCTTGATTTATAGGAAATTTTAGTTTACTCTTCATACGCCCCACTTGTTCAAAATCTGTAATAAATAATTAATTAGTCATATGAAGATTTTTCTACCTATACTCTGGTGCATCAATCGTTACTCTTTCAACGAAAAAAACGGAACCCGATATTCTGATCCCAAACTGGACAGCCCAAGTGTTCGTCTCCCCTTGTCTTATGAGGGATGTCATCAAAAGGTCCTTTAGTTCCCTCTAAACTATAAATTAATGATGTTGTCACCCATTATGAAAGAAAGGGCAAAACTTAATCTCCTAATTCTTCATCAGGATTGAAAACAATCACAAAGCAAATTAATAATTAAATAATCACACTTCATCTAGCTTCAATCACATTCATTAACACGTACATCCTCCAAGACCACTAAATTCTCAATGTCAAATTTTGTATTGGCCCATAAATGAGAAATTTTCTCATAATTGTAGATGAATCACTATGATAAAGCAAAACCTTGGATTCAATGAGGATGTTGAATTTATCACTGACTGACTCCTTGTTGGATTCAAGACTGAAGAAGCGAGCGCGAAAAAAAGAAATAAAAACTTGAAAAGGACAGAACTATTATGTCAAAGTTATGAACGAGTGAAGGAGAAAATTGTTGCTGTGACTATTAAATCTAGTGAATCACTTTACAGTTTTCCTCTGTGGTTCGAGATCAAAGAAAAGTGATGGAACGATATTTTTGTACTGGTTGGATTGCTGAGTTTGAGCCTATTGGATATGAGGCTTATCGTACCCTTATAACAACAAAAGCAGTTCAGAAATTTTCAACTTGTCTCACTCTCGCATCAACTGGCCACCCAATTTAATCCTTTCGTGTTTAAATCGACAGAAACCGACACGCTCAAGATTGTAGCCTTAAGTTTAGACCAACACCTGGCCAACTGCGCTGTTACCATTCAGTCCGACAGAAACCGACACAAGAAACACCCTCTTTTTGGTTGTCTGTCATTGGTTGATAAAATGATGTTTGTGATCTAATAATAGAAAGGAAACTCATTGGTGAATCAAATGAGATTTATGTGACATCTACTAGGGTGTGTTAGTGTGTCTTTTGAGGCAGCTACACAGCATGTTGTACAGCACTTTGGTAAGTGGCATGAGACTGTTCCTTCTGCTTTGGCGATCGCCACTGTGTTCTCGCTGTCTCGTTCACTTGCTTTAGACTATAAAAGTGACACAGTGTAATTAGGAATCAGGCGCTGACACTGGATTAGATCTAGATTTGGATGACAAGCAAAACGCCAATAAATCATACATGCACAATATACATAAGATGAACTAAGATGCGATCTAGCCTAGATCTAGACTCAGATCAATGTGGTTCAACTTTCAATCAAGCTGTGATTCAAATATGTTGAGTAATAAGGAGCATAGTCAAGTAGATATTTATTAGATAAAAATGAAGTTTGTTCTTCCCATTCTACTCTTCAAAAGCCTATAATATCCTCCCTTTTTTTGTTTTTTCCTCTTTCTCTCTCTCTCAATTCCTGCTTCTTTTTACATCACATTAGATACTAAAACAGATCATTGATCAATAATTATAATGACAGATACAGTAGACAAATCACTTATTCTTCATTTACATTAACAAATAGGGCAATCTGCTTGAAAAAGATATCGATTGTGGTTGTTTCTCAGTAACCACTGAACTTCAGCTGATGGGAGGTCAGAAAAATGTAAACACATCGGGCTGCCAAGTGCACAGAAAGTTGAATACTCACACGAAGATGGCCGCTGATTAATGCATACAAGAAAGGGTTAATCACTTTGTTTCCTTCCGGCGGAAAACACTTAGAACTCTACACTTCCTTTTCAGGGCCAATTTTGGCAAATTTTCAAACTCAAAGAATACAGCTGAATTTGATATCAAATTTTAGCTAAAGGTTTGTAGTTTCAAAATATATAGGTTTTGAAGGCAGCAGATGCCTTGTTGCGGAGGAATCACATCATAAATTGGGGTAAACTCTTAAATTTTTTAAATAAAAGCAAAATCGTTGCTGCTTTATTTCTATGAAAGGAGAGCAGAATATTCCAGTAAGAAAACTTCAGAATGCTGAAAATACTTTGCCATGCTTAGTAAAGTACAGAAGAACTGGAAAAAAAATACAATGTTGAAATATGGGAAGGGGAGACAATGTTTTGGAAAACATTACATCAGTGGAAAAGTTCACTCATAAAATTTCTTAACTAGAACAATTTAAAAAAAAACAATAAAATGTTAAAGAAAATATCTTAATTAAAGCAAAGTTTGAACATTTACAGGAGTTTGGTACTGGTTCAGAATAACAATTTTACATTATTTACATGCTATTTATGTTTGTATGCAATCTCTGACCTCATGATCTACATATATTTATTATTTAAATTTAACTTGGCTTACTTTCTGATCTAAAAAAAGAAACCTGAAGAGAGATACGCAAACAAAAATTTAACACATAAAAATTTGAAAAGTTGTAATCTAATTTAATTTTTTTTTACTATCTCGCTTTTAAAAAAAAATCTTTTGGCCTTCTGGTTGTCTTTAATGCACATCTTCTTCTCATCTCTTCTTTATGTTATTGACCAATCTGTTTTTCATCTTCTTTCTATAATAAAAAGCCTGCTACTCATCTTTTTTCCTGATCTGTTACTTCATTTAAAAAAAAAATAAAACAATACGAATGAATGAAGAAAATGCATGGATTGAATCTAAGTGAATGCTCGGGGAGTAGAACTGTGGTATCAATCCATGATTTCACTAATTTCAGTATAATAAAAAACACCCCTTACAGCATAAATTTGCCTCAGTGTGGCTCTTTGGTGGAAAAAACTGTAAAGTTCCTTTATAAACCACCCTTTGATAAGTAAACAAATTCAAAATATAACCCTAAAAATATGATCAAGGAGTCCAGTACGATTCCCGCCATCATTATCGAATTTCAAGATGGCGGCTGGGTCTGAAGCAAGTGGGAAATTCACGGCACATGGCACTAAAAACACCTTTAATTAAAGTTCTAACGGTCAATTCGCAGAAGTAAACATGGCTTCTCATTCCACATTCACTACATTTGTAATATTTATGAGGGATGTTAGTCAAATTTCGCCCATATGCCTTCGAAAGTGAAATTAAACGCCTAGATCTAGATCGCAGTCGCGACCGCAAAATCACGACTGGTGGGCGACATTGCGTAAATTACTAGCATTTATTCACCCTAAACGAAGAAATAATCCAAATTCCACACAGAAATGGTAACAGCGCACCACAAAATTCAAGTTTTTGCCTGTTTCGTTCAGTTCCATGCGATATTCCAGTGATGAATGAAAGGAAATCAAATTGTTGCGACCGCTTATACCGGAAAGAGGCGATCATGATCGCTGGTAGTCCGACATCAGCATAGAATTAAAACAACTAACTTTCTCACCAATTTGTTCAGCTCAAACTAAGCGATTTTTTTCCCAAGTGTTTTTTAGTATTTTTTAATTACCTTTCACAGACTTATCTATTGAATCCCTCTAATTAGGTCTTTTAGATATGAATCTAACCCTGTATTTCATAGCTGTCTGAAAAGGGAAATGTGCGATGTCGAGATTCCTGTAGTTGAGATGTTTTGAAGGTAAAATAAACACACTAAAACATATTTTTGCACAGCAATACTGCTTGCAGCTAGAAGAGAAGCGGAAAAGGTGAACAGAGACAAAATATAAGGACTAATTACTCATTTATTATTTCAAGCATGTTGCTATTTTTCTCCTCTTGAATGTATCCTGCCTTCCCTATTTCAATATAATTAAAAGTGTCCCTCAAGCAGAGAACTATGCCTTACATTTTTTAAGGCGGCGTATGGTTTCAGGTGAATGACTAGCCCACCGCACTTCACAGTAATAACCTCCATCCTGTGACGAGTCAAGACAGTTGTCTTGACTTAACAGTCCCAAACTAGACAAATCAGAATCTGGAGGGAAGAAACAAAGAAAAAAACAATGCAAAATTTCCTTGATAATTGAAACACTGCAAAGGTATTGAATCATAAATAATAAAAATTCTTCAATAGATTGAAGCATAAGTACCAAACAAGACTGAATTTTGCTCAACACTACAAGTGACATTTGTGATTGGGGTACTGTAAGGAAGTCGACATTAATGATGGGTTCGAAGAGGCTATACGGACCCGGGTCCCCATAGAATAATTTTGCTATACAGACCCGGAATATTTTTAGAACACCCCTCGTGGACCCGGATCACCGACCCAGGGCTTTTTTTAGAATGGACGCGGATCCCCATAGAATATTTTTGCTATACAGATCCGGACTTTTTTTTTTTTTATATTTAAGACGACTCAGATATATAGACAACTTAATACAGTGTAATTGATTTCTATTAGATCTATTATTTGTGCACCAAGACGACCCGTGTCCCATTAGTAAAACAGCACTAAAGGGACACCCTGTCGGCATAGGAAGCCGATAGATCTACCTAGTACAAGATCCATTACTTGAGTCTGGGTAGCAAGCCAATATTTAGAAAGCATGTGTCCCAATAGCAAGTCAGTAATTAGAAAACACATGACCAGATAGTAAGCCAGGGTCCGGATAGCAAATGGACACTGAACGGACCCGGGCAACGTAATAGCAACGTAACACTAACATGTCGGGTCCGGATAGGAACGTCTGGGTCCACGTTGGGGGGGGGTGTCTAAAAATAGCTCCGGGTCCATATAGCAAAAATATTCTATGGGGACCGGAATCCATTCTAAAAATAGCTCCGGGTCCGTGGTCCGGGTCCACGGGGGTGTTCTAAAAATAGCCCGGGTCCGTATAGCAAAAATATTCTATGGAAACCCGGGTCCGTATAGCAATGGCCTTCACATAAATGATGTTCTGTATCATCCTTTCTCCAGCAAAAGTGTCTTATCCCCTGAGTGTCCCGTTTTCATCTTTTTTTTTAAAATGGTGCTGTCCTTGTTTATTTCTTATTGTCTTGCTTTCTTAAGATGTTTTATTCAAGTCTTTCAATGTTTTAAGTTCAAGATTTCCTACAACTAGAGGTAAATCTACTGCAAAAGTTAATTAGACTATGTACAGTTCATCTCCTAGGTTCACTGTCTGTGTAAGGAGCGTTTGAGTAATTTTCAGTTACGGAAAAAAAACTGTTTCAAGATTTAGTTGTTCTAGTATAATGATAAAAATCATCATGTGGTTAGGCCTGTATATTTGTGGGCACATAATGAGTCAGGAAGAATATTTCACTTGTCGCCAGCTGCTATGAAGTTGCACATATATAGCCCTAATTCTTTTCTTTACTATCTCTGCATAGCCACAGCTGTGCCCATATGCTTCAAACGTGTGCACATTTCTGTTAATCACAATAGTGTGAAATTGACAGAGTATATAGAGAAAACACTACTTTTAGGTATCCCATAATAAAACAAATATTTATGACCAATAATGGAGTTCATTCATTCCTTTATAAACATTGAGAACATTTTACAAAGTCAGTTTCTAACTAATCTGAATCTTGAAGACCTTTACATGTGGCTGATGGTTATTTTTTTCTCTCTGTTTCAGTATAAATGGTGATAATTCCAGAAACTCTGCTCTCCCCATGGGAATAGAGCAGAGAAACATGGTGAAAGTGTCCAATCCATTCTTTCTGAAGCTTGAACAACAAAACCAGAAACTTGCAGGTTAGTTTATCAGAGATCAGTAGTATACAGTATCAAAAGTAATCTCTTTCACAAGAATGGTGTGAATTCTACAATCGATGGCAGTCCAATGTCCAAGCCATCTGACAGGAATGTATATTACTTGCCCTCTTGACTTTTTTTTTTATATTTTCAATTTTAATTCTCTCCATGCCATTAAATAATATTATCTTGAACTGCTTTATCCAGTTAAGTGGAGTTTAGACCATTGATTGGCATGTGCAGCGCAGTTTTTAAAGATGATTGACTAAACATGACAGAGAGTAAGTTTTTATCTAGCATATTTCATTTCATGTCTGTAGCCGAACTGATCAGTTTTGACTCTTGTGATGAAAGATTTTACTCTTCAAATTCTGCCACTTCTCTGGTGAAAATGGATGTTTTTGTGGGATACAGTTTTGTCACCAAGCCTTCTTTATCTGAATTTCTTCCATACCTGTATATAAAATAATAATTGTCATGAAGGGTTTTGCAAATATTCTCTTAGGTATCAGTTGCATTAAAAATTAATTATATTCCTGTGTGCTTTTTGCAGATGGCATGAAACTCCATCTTTCAAGCTTGATGCCAGGTCAAGTGTTTGTTCTGTGGGGTGCTAAGATAAACCCCTTTCATGACCTGATTTTGAAACAGGGGAAATCCATACGACAGTCGCTAATGCACCACAATATGCAGACTTTTCAAGACCTTGATATTTTACATTTTGATAAAATACAGTAAGTCGGTGTGATAATGGACTGTGGGTTGGTTGAGCTAAAAAGATCCAGAGCTCTTTAATAACATGACAAATATTGAAGAAGAAACATTGACAGTAAGTCTTAAAAATATGAACTTTTTAAAGAGCTATTAGCGAAAGCATCACGAAATTTTCTTTTGACATCGTTCATCTAACCTAAGAAACCATGGAAAGGAAAGATGCAGAGGTACAAAATATTGATGTTTGTGCAAATTTAAGGATCACTCAGCGTTTGAAAGAAAAAGGGAAATTTACTGCCATGGGTTATAAGACAATAAAACACTATATATATTCTCAAGAGTGGGAAAAACAGCACTTGTTTTAGAAATTATTTACGCTATGTGGGTTTTACTGCTGAAACCGTCTTAAAAGTGTTTGTTTTTTTTCTAGATGAAAATTAATGTGAAATTTCCTTTCTGTTTTGGTCAGAGAATTTTTTTATTTTCAGAGAAAATTTTTTTTGTTAAACAATTTTTTGTTTTTTTTAAATTTTGTTCAACTCCCTTTGGTGAAATCTATGCAGGTTTCCAGAATCAGGAGAACATGTTATAGAACTTTCATGTCCAAGTGCAGTTACAAGTGAAACACTAGGAGATGTACCGAGGCAGAGATATCCTGCAGCAGTTTTTACATTGGTTCCAGGGAAGGCTCAGAATGATGCTGAGGATATGCCAGATCAAGCTATGTATGATGCCAGTGGCATTTCCAGTAATTCACTGGATGAAACCATAGATGGACATGAAGCATCATGTGGGTCCTCTGCTAGTTTGTCAGAAGATGACAATAGCAGTGAAATAGTAAGTTACTGTACTTGAAATTATAGAACAGACCGTATTTGAAATTATGATGTAGAATAGATCTGGACTCTGGCCCAAGGACATTTTTGTCTTGCCGATAGAGACATTAATTTGCAGCACAGTTTGAAAATAACCCAATATCTGGTATGAGAGAAATCATTCTGATTTACTTTGAGATGCCACAAAATAGTTGGCTCTTGATATAAGATAAAAAAAAACAAAGAGAGTGAAAAAAAAAATTCTACTGCATTTCTTTAATGATAAGATTTGAATCATTTTAAAATTGTTTTAATTGTAAAACAAAAAGAAATTGGTGGGCCTTTGATAAAATGAAATAGGGATGAGTGGGATGCTTGTTTGGATAAAGCTTGGTTCTGAAATAGTCACCAATATTTATGCACTTCATTTCTCCATGTTGGTCACGCTAGTTGGCAGATAAATGTGGAATTTCAGGCATCTGTCCTTATGTTGAACACTTATTTGGTACAGGGTTCTTGCGATCCTTGAAAGTATTAAATTTTGAAAAAAAAATTCAAGGCCTTGAAAAGGCCTTATGTTTGGAAATTGATGCCAAAGTCCTTATATTTTGTACGGACAGTTAATTTCGTTCATTGATCAATTGTCAGAACTGGGCATTTTTCTTTTGCTTTCCACTTTTTCAGCCCTCTGAACGTGTCTGATAGCTGACTCTTTTTTTTTTTCATTTGCCATAGGTTCAGTTTCTATCACATGCCCAGCTGTTAATGAGTTTCTTTGGTTCACTGCAGATATAGCCCAGCTTACTCAGCTCCAGTGCAAATCGAAGGCACCAGTTTCATTTGTGTTTCTCATGGATATCATTGGGAATTCTATGAAATCATTGACCAGGGATTTTTTTTTTTTTTTGATTGTCAGCAATGTTTTGCTTGCTGCCAACATTTCAATATTTTCGATTGACACTTGATGATTCCATAATAATGAGCAGATCTATGACAGAAGAGAGTTATGCAAGAGGACGATTTAGATCTAATCTGGATCAAAATGTTGTCCAGAACTCCTTTGAAAGAAAAAAGAAAATGAGCAATGCAGCTTTCTGCGGAGTAGAGACCTATGTGTAAGACTAGAATAAGAGAGAGAAATGTAGACCAAGTAAATCTATAAGTAAGAGCTTCCTTTGTGCATTGAGTGTAAACATTTTGGTTTGGTTGTGGCATCATCCATCGATCTTGTAACAGTCTTACATAGCTGTAAATCTAGACTGAGATTTGCCTATTATTGCTAGTTTTGTTGAGTAACTTAAGTTCTAGATCTGTGTTTGAAAAGCTAAAAACAAAAATTATTTTTAAAAAATCCATACACACACACAAAATAGTTTTTCATGAGGTGAACAAGTAGTAAATTGATCTAGATTTAGATGCAATGAGATTTGATGAAATGTAATAGCAAAAGCTAATCATTATCTAGCTAATTATTCACTTTACTTGTAATTAATTGTGTTTTGTGGATAGTGAGTCTCAGCACATACATATATCTATATATAAGTGATCTAATGTGAACTGCCACACTATCAATTCATCTCATATGATATAAAGACCTACTTGTAGATTTGTTTATGTTTATACTTGCCATTCAATCAATATTAACATTACATACATGTAGATAACCAGGCCTATTTGATGATATTCAGCCTCAAGAAATCCTTATAAGCAGCTATAGAGTCCTTAAAAAGTCATTGAATTTTAAGGTATCCTAGGAGTGTGAACCCTCTTGGTATAGAGTTGAATATTTTCAGTGCTTGTTCTTGTATATTTCCAAGACAAAAAGTTATGTGTAAGGAATGAAATTACGGAAAAGCTACTGAATAATTTAAAAACAAATGGGTTACTATGTGATTGTATCAGTGATGAATGAAGTAAAATTAATGTTATTCAAGATAAAATTAAATGATGGAAAAGTGCTAATGCCTTAAGTTGCATGTGCTGGGAGTTAATCTTTAAGAAGATATCTTGAGTTTAATGTGGCATGAAATAACATGATTAAACAATGTAAATGATAATGATATTTGGATTTGAGAGGCTTAAAACAAACTATCTCCATGATTTAGGTTGGCCTGATTTCCATCATCCACTTGCGAGATGAGAAGGTCCCTCAGTGCTCACACATCATCAGCCAGTATGTGAAAACAGCTGGAGTTCCTGTCTACTCCTTACAGGTGAGGGCGAACATCAACTAGACTTGTTTACTGGGTGAGGCTATCGCTGCCAAATTGTCCAGATAATCCCGGTGGTCTATTGCTACTATTGCTACCGAGTGGTTGTAGGATTGTAGTTAAATGTTCTAGAGTACTCAGACATTTCATCTCGAGTCTCTGATTCTCACTTGAACCCTAAATAAAACAGTGTCACACGAGTAGAAGGATTTGGTAGGAAGATTTTGAGATTTTTAATTTTTTTTTTTTTTGAGTTGCATAGATAAATAATCTTGTAGAAAAATGGGGAAGATATTTGTTCTTTCATAATATATTGTATTGGAAAGTGATTTTTAATTGCATAAGGGATATACCTGTATGTGTGTGTGTGTGTGTTGATGAAAGATTTGTTATATTTAGCACACACAAGTATTGATCATATGCATATACATATTCTGATGTTTTTTTTTCTCAGCCTCTGTTCATGAATAGAGAATCCAGTTCTGCTCAGCATAGAGAACAACACAAAGGAGCAAAAAGAACAGATATCTCCAGAGAACGTGCTGAAAGTCAGAGTAGAATATATCGTGAGGGTGATCTGCCTGATGATGGAAATTCCATTGCAGAACAGAGTGGAGTTGGCCAAGACCAACATCAACATATTTGTGGAGAGAAATCTCCCGATACTGAAAACTCAAAAAATATAGATAGGAATTGCGATACTTCAAATGCTGGTATTGCACCAAGTTTCAGGGGCAGTGGTGTTAATAGCAGTGGTAATGACGACATTAAAGATGACAGTGATAATAGTTTTAATGTTGAAAACGATGACAATGAAGAAATTGATTCAAGACAAAATTTGCGCTGTGCACCCAAAGCCGAATGTGTTGTGTGCCAAACATGTCGTGTGAGATGTGCTCTCTTGCCATGCCGTCATGCTTGTGTGTGTATCAGTTGTTTCAAACTGATTGACAAGTGTCCAATGTGTCGCAGCCATATTGAGACATTTTTTGTGTTGCAAAACAGTGGTTATGATGAGAGTGCCAGTGATGACAATGATGATGGTGAGGAGGATGAGGGTAATGATATGCTAGAGGACATGCAACAGGCAGCAGTAAATGCCAACTTTGCTCAACTGTGGGAGAGAATAAACAGAAGACTTAATGAAATGTTGGGATTCAGATAATGATGTTGTTGGAGGATTTTTTTGCATTTTTTTTTTTTAAATCAAATCATTTTTCTATGTTGTTGATACTTTGGGAATTTTGTTGACCCCCAGAAAGTTGTTATCAGTTTGATAATTTTCAGCAATGGAGGATCAGAAAGTGATGCTATTTAACAAAAGTTTTGGACAAATGAAATTGACTTTCATCATTTAAAGCAACAAGATGTTGAGAATCAAATGTTACATTATAAAGATTATTGTAGTGAAAAGCTACTGAGAGTTCCATCTGTAAATATTGTTGGATGATTTTTATAAGCAATAATCGTAAGCAGATTTATCGCTGCTTGGAATGTGTGGAATGATTTGGGGATTTTTCGTGAGATAAAACTAAATGTCTTTTTTGTTTGCCTGCATTAATGTTGCTTTAGTCCTACATAGAAGACTTTTTTGAAATATTTGTTCTTCTTAAGTACAGTCGAGTCTGCTTAAATCGAATTTGCCGGGACCAACCTAATGGGTTCGATTAAAGAGAGTTCGTCTTCCA
>JBCEWB010100104.1:0-12159 GCA_039654565.1 Peronia peronii | reverse complement strand
TTTTTAAGATACTGATGCACCACATCGAGATGAACATCCATGCCAAGAATCACTCGCAACAACAATGAATAACAACACGTTTTCACAGAGCAGTTGTATCTGCGGCCTGTCAGGCGCTGAACACAACCACAGCCTTAGAATATGTCTGTCTTCCCCAGGGAGTCCCTATCCATTCAAGGTGTCAGCCCAGCCGGATGCCTCTAAGGTGCGGGTCAGTGGTCCAGGTGTGGAGCATGGCATCCTGGCCAACTTCCAGAGCCAGTTCATCGTGGAGACCAAAGGAGCTGGAGCTGGCCAGCTGACCGTCAGGATCAGGGGACCCAAAGGTCAGTCTCTGTCCTACCTCAGTGTGGGCATTAACCCTCTATCTAGGATCTAGCTGGAAAGGAAAACAACCTTCTCATGTGTGGAGGAGGATGTGGATATTGTACAGAACTGGAAAACTGATCATTCTTTTGACATGCTCCAGGAATCTGAACCAGTTCAGTGTTACTGATATGGTCCTAAGATTGGCCGGATCTGCTCAGGGGAGGAATTTAACTTTGATAGTAAAGACCTTGTTGGACCTATCTGCTTTTATTACCATGTTTAATACTTTTTGGTTTTAAAATGAATGCCCATGCACCAGTCACAAAAGTGCTATTATGCTGTCGTTAGAGTGAATCTGTCTGGAAGTAGTCGGCCTGGGATGACAGAGGATCTATTCACTGTAACTGTGGCAAGAAACATACAGAAACATTTCTGGACAGAAGCCTACATGATGATGTGAATGATTTATGAATATGCTGAATGAGGATGGTATTTTTGTAGCCCACATACTTTATTGTGTTTGTTTAAGATTTCACACTGTTAGCAATGCCTACTTTTGTGAGCTGGGAGGAAGTACTCCAGTGTACATCACATTGTACATGCAAGACCTCACTGACTATGCACTTGTTCTGTCTACAGGAGCCTTCCAGGTGGAGATGTATCGAGAGAGTCAGAAGGACAGAACCATCTTGTGTCGCTACTACCCATCTGTTACAGGTCTCTACATCATCAATGTCAGGTGAGATTTGTCACTCCCACTAAGTGAAATGTCACTGGTGTGTTACTGCTTGTGTCAGTGCCATGTCCTTTTCACGGCACTATCAGGTATTTGCTATGTCACCATCATGACACTATTATATCACTATCAAGTCATTATAAGATAACCATCATGTCACTGTTGTGGTCTTGGTATGTCATTGTCACATATATATAACAGCAATGTCTCAAGCTAGCTGCAAGTTTAGTCACCCATGAGCTCTCACGGACACCATGGTAGTCAAGCACGACAGTATAGGTAACAGCTAGTACAGGAATAGACAGAGAATAATTATTTCTGTTGAATTAATCTGATCTGTCCACAAATCCATTGATCCCTCTACATGATTGTATTACCCTGCTGCTTAAATTGCTGTGGGTGTGGAAAGAACTAGTTGTTAATCTATAGTGAGGTGGATGGCCACTCATTGTTTTATGGATCCAAAATACGTTGGACAACCCAAGCCTTAACTCAGTTCAGCTCATATCAGGAACCTCATAACAGTGTTTGTTTCGAATATATTCATCTAGTATCACATGATGAATGAACCTGATGAGATGGATTGCCATCCTTGAGGCTTTAGTATGTCCATATGTCTGGGCAAGCAAAATTTCAACTCAATTTACTTCTGATATGTACCAGAAATGTTTTGAGATTGTTTAGCTTAAATATAACAGGAATGTTATAAGATTGTATGACGTGAGCCATATTTTACAGTCAGTACAAAGGGTAGAAAACGGGCAATGTAAAGAAGGAAAAAAATCACTTTGGCTCCTATTGCTTGGAACAAGGCAAAAAAAATTATGAAAAAATTTTTATGACGATAGCAAAAAAGTCATCTTCATGCTCTAGTAAATTTTTCAGAATTTTCTGTTTCTCAGGTTTCAACAAAACAAAATAAAAAAGACAAAAAGTGATTTTATCCTTCTTCGCAGTGCTCACATTATACCTCTTTGACAAAATGCCTCATTAATTTGGTGAGATGATTTCCACTCTGTGTTTGGTGTATCCAAATATCTGGGCAGTAGCATTCTCTCACTCAGTTCCTGAGGTAGATCAAGAATGCTATAAGACTGTTTGACTTGGATTGTTATATAGACAGTCTGACATGATGGATCAATTTGTTCCATACCGTATAACTGAATACTGAAAGTGCGGCTTCTTTCAGATTTTCGGGTAGGCGTGGGTAAGAAGCCATAATTGTTTACATGTGTATGTGTTTGTCCTTACATTGTGGGTTTTCCTATGATGGTAGAGGTCCAAGTTAAGTGTGGACATTTAGACTTAGTCAGTTTTGCCATGTGCAGTAGTAGCACAGCACGGCACAGCACGCTGGATGTTGTCACTCTAGCTTTGTCACTGACACACTCATCTTCTCACTGTGACAAATACTATTCATATTGCACTTGTCTCTGGTCTCAAACCATTTGAATGTGGATCAGGACAAAAATATCTTAAGTATATTTTAAAAGAAAACAACAACAACAAAAAAAAAAGATTATCTCTTATTTGCAATTTTTTTATCAGAATATTTTCCATATTGCAAAGGTGTTTTTTCCTTTTTTTTCCTTCTCTGTTCTTTTTTTTCTCCCCCCCCCCCTTGTTTTTCACTAAAAAAAAAAAAAAAAAAGATAGCAAATGAAACAAGGAGTATGATGGAAGGAGAAATAGAGGCATACACGAGACAATGAAAGACATGTATGCTAATTCTGATCAAAGAAAAGGCCAAAATAAATTCATGAACAAAGGAAATTAGTTTCAAAGGCAGGGAAATTTAACCAATAGTTTAGTGAAAACTAAGATAGGAAATTGCTCAGTTGGCGAAAACTCATGAAACCAACCGTTGGCTTTTTTCCCCCCAGTTTTTCTATGACATAGTAAATATTGGTGGATCAAATCATATAACTCATGATCAGATCCAGTGGATATTGTTTGATAATTCTTAGCTTCCATGTCCTGGAATGGTCAGTGAGTTATTCAAGAAATAGATGTGTTATCTATATCAAGCTCCATGTCATCTTGGGAATGATTATACTATTAAAATCATGTGGTAGAACTTCAGGTTTCAGGCATTGTACTGTTGCCCATCTCACAAATAGGTATATGTGACATTTCAGGTTTGTATTGTTTATTTTTTTGTGTTTTTTTTTTAACCCAAGACATCTTCTGCTTGTGCAAAGTATTATATAGTTCTATCTCATTCTCTCGAAATGTCTAGTTAGCCCTTTCATGAAAATGTATCATCTACTTCTCAAAACTATTTTGATCTTACCCAGAGCTGTCTGTTATAATATGTCCCTTTATGAGATGGGTAATGGATGATAAGGCATTTGATTGTCTGAGTGATTGAATTTGGTTGCAAAATTTGGTAGGATGGTGTAAATTCTTTGTCCTTTTTTGTTCACTTGGTAAATCGCAGGATGTCAGCATGTTGATTAGACTTCAGATATGGGTAGTATGTGATGGTAGACTGTATGGAAGATTGAGGAATGGTGTCTACATGTCTACAAAACATTTATGGATTGTTTTTATATTTCTTACATTTGTGAAACATATGCATAAATAGTTCCTGGTTTCTTTTTCCTTTTCTTTCTTTTTATTTTAAATATTCTTTTTCTGTCTTTTCTTTCTTTTTTTTTTTTTTTTTAAAACCAGTGAGATTTTGAAAACATTTTTTTTTTCTTTATTTGATGCACAGCTTAGTTTTTGTTAGCTTCTAATTTCGCTTTGAAGGAATTTTTATCAGAGTTTAAAAGCCAGGTGAGAATGGGAGTAGCTCTGATGATGATGTCATGCTGAATAAGTAGAAAAGTGTGTGGGCTTTGATACACACCTAGCCCTATATTGTGTTAGAAACATGTATATGTAAAGTACAAAGACTAGTCTCATCGAGGGAAAGGTTTAGTGACCAGAAAGGATAAATCAGATATTTACTAACCACAACATTATCCTGCATGTCATACTGTACAGTGATTACATGTAATATTTAATGCAGTAATGACTGACATGAGTCATATGATTTTGATATTATTTTGGTTGGGAGATACTGTTTTTAGAGGGTCAGTGATTTATCATGATCATAAACAGGATCATGTATGAACACAATTGACACTTTATGTATTTGAATGCAGCCACTATTTCTGCCTCTCTCATGCTCAGCTATTATCATCTCTCTCACCCCTTATGTCTTACAAGTGAATTCTTGACTATCATTGTTATAACAAAGGCTTGGAATGCCTAAGTAAATCAGACAATGGCAGTATTAGATTTCCTATCAGCCCATCATGCTGCCTATTTTGCATTAGGTCCCACAGTTCTAAGTCAAATTAATCGCAGGATTATCTGCTTTCTTTCATGTGGCAGCAACACATTGAAATTTAGATCTTTCTCCATCCTGTCTGTGGACTAGGGGTAATGGATCTGTCATCTTGTTGTTACTGTTGTGGACATTTTGTTTTTGGAAGAGGCAATTAACATACATTTCCCGACTCAACCCAGGTTAAAATGGGTACCCAACTATAGACAGTGAATGATATTGTTAGATTGATGAAGATTTGAGTGCCTAACAGGCAGCCCCTTCTATACTTTTCAGGGAGCTAAGAGCATTTGTAAGTGTTTCCTTTGAGTCTGTCTGGGTAATCATAGATTGTAAAGTGCTTAGTACCTGTATTTGCATAGGAATAGCTATATAAATACTGTTGTTATTATTATTATTATATCACAAAAGCCTGTGAGCAGTGTCTCAGCATCTCCTATCTCTTTACAATGAAAATTTTTACTGACTTCCTTTTCCCTGGAATTGTGGAATGTGGGCATGTGTTCTGAATACTGTTACATGTTTAGTGACACTCAGCGATTTATACGAACGTATGTGTTTTCATGTTTATGCATTTCTCTAACATTGTTTATGTGTCCATCACCCTGATCCCCATCCTTCTCTAGGATAGTGGTGCATCTGTTCTCAATGCCAGCAGTATATTGTATGTTTATTGGCAGTTCTATCCTGATTAATCTTGCAGACATACATGTATACAGGATGGGTCAGAATTCATGACTCATCTGTATTTCTTACTATGCTTATTTTACTGTTTAAATTGTTTTATTTTTTACTATGCTTAATATTAATTTTGTACATTCATATGTTTATAAGTACATTAAAAAACAGCTAGCAAGTGAGTCATGAATTCTGGTGACTGTGTACTTTTATGTAGATTTTTTTATCAGACACTGACTGTTGCATGTTTTCTCCTCCCGTTACAGATGGTCAGGTGTTGACGTGCCAGGCTCTCCCTTCCAGGTTCACATCCTGGACACCCAGCAAGAACTGGAGCAGGTCCTGCATGAACAGAGCTTCACCGGCAGTGCCGGCCACCACCATCACCAGCTGATCCACCCCAACAACAGCTTCCACAACACCAGCATCAACAGCAACAGCCACATGCGCTACACCACCCACATGCAGATGCAGAACAGCCATCACCACCAACAGCATCACAACGTCAGCCAGCGCAGCAGTGGCGGCTACTACCAGTGGCGAGAGGGAATGTAGTTAAAGACAAGACAATTGGCAAACACAACCATTCAGCTTTATATACAACAAACATCATCAATCATAGCATATTATAAAAACCACATATTGTTTTATTTTCATCCATAGATATATTGACTTGAGGCTTGGGCTTTGGATTACCAAACAACAAAAATAACTGCAAAATAAATCTGTATATAATAGGTCTCATTGGATGGTTTGAAATGCTTAGAGTTTAAGTACCATTACCAGCAAAACTTGTGCAGCACTCACTTCATGTGAAATTATGTCAAATGTTGGAGCCTTATTTGATATTGTAACAGACTTATGATGTTGACTATACCATTGGTAGTCATGCAGTGTATTTAGTTATATATGTGAGAGACTGAAGAAATGCACATGAGACAAGAGGGTCAGTCTCAGTTAAAGGACAAGTTTTTATTTTTGACAAGGGATACTAGTAATATTGTAGACTGAAATTGTAGGGAGCATCACCATGACTTATGAATGTAATAGAAGCCAGTCTTTTGCCATAAGTGTAGCAGATTTATAAGTTTGGCTTCAGCTTGAAACACTACATTCATGTCATAGATTTATACATAGGTTTATCATAGGTTTATCATTGTCAAAATATTTACATTATAGACCATTTCTCCTAAAAATGCACAACGTTGTAGTCAGAAAAAAAAGACTGTGACAAGAAAAGTAAATTCAATATACAGGGAATTGTAGCCCATTGAAATAGGAATATTTCATTTGTACAACTAATTAGAGTGGTACATTTGTCTAAAATTGATTTCCAGTGACAACGTACAACCAGGAATGGTTAGACCATTGAAGCATAAGATTTTCTGCAGTGTTAAATCAATTCCCCTCTGGAAACATACGATGTGATTGTTTTCAAGAGGTATTTTAAAGTTATGGTAACTGATCTAATTTGTAGTAAACATAAGCATTATTAATATTATCTTTACTGTGTTGGAGTAGACATAGGTTTGGTTCTTGAGGAGTGATTCTGAGGATATCTTACATTCATAAATCTCCATATGAGAGCAGTGAGCTATAGTTAGTGCCTCTAGTGTGAATATTGTGGTTGGTTCTTCCCTGCTGGAGTGTCTACTTAATCTAGTGTGTGATTTAACATGTGAAATGTACCAAGATGCACAAACTATATATATCCTGCCCTCAGTTTGTGTGGGGTAGGAGCGATTGATATATATAGCTTCACTTGTAGTTGCAGTAAAGATGCTATAGCAAGTCTTTATGCTACATTAATTTATCAAGTCCTGGTGTGAATTTATCAGATTGATCATTTTGTTGCCTGGCAATGTATTTCACTCTAATCCTGCATATGACATCAGCATGTTATGCAATCATCACACCATTATTGCTGTGACTATAGGGTGTCACAGTCCTACGTCCAGCATTTAGTTCAGTAATGGCTTTATATTACAGTAGCATTAAGATATGTTCTTCTTCCAGATACAAACATTGACTTGGAATTGCATGTGTATTTTATTTTCTGTGGTATGTGCAAAATTATGAGTCTGATTTTGGAATGTTATGGAGAGCCAAATTGATCTAATCATAAATTGTGAATTTTTAAAAAAAATCTTACTTTGTGAAAGGATGCCCTAAGTTTCATATCAAGGCAGCCAAATGAGATAAACAGGATTTATAGAGCTCAGTGTGAAAATACCCTTTATATATTAATATTCACATGAGCAACTTGAGCAATGGTAAAATGTTGCAATGACATGCTTTTAATGGCAAATTGGTTCATATTTTGTATGTTTATGCCAGTTTCAGAATCTTGGCAAATAAAACTTTTATAGCTAGATGAAATTGTAGTCAAATTTTGTACAAATTCATTGGCTGATTCAGGTAGTTTTGATGTTACAGATGTGACAGATCACAATGAACAAACTTGTTTTTCATTCCTATCAGATCTGTCCTGATTTTGCATGACTTTATATTTCTGTTTAGTTTGTGCGTGGGTTTGTTTACTCAGGCTGGAGCCTCCTGGATTCCATCATCCAGCATGACTTACATGAAGTTAGTCTCTCTGTTTTTCTTTTTTCTCTTCACAGCATTTCTCCATGAACATTTTTTTTTTGATCCACCAACAACATTGGTTATACCCTTTGCAATATTTGATTATTGTGAGAACAACACTGGTCATCATGACTCTGTTGCCTACAGCACTTGTTCAATCTATGCAAAACAGATATTCAACTCCAGTTGGAAACCACAGCTCCATGATATCTGTTAGTTTGACTTACCATTTTCATACATTGCATTTTTCCTGCCAGAGATTTTGATACAATCAAATGATTTACTCAGAGTCACTTTCAAAGCAGTGATTGTGAAAATAATGTTTAAAATGCTGCATAGGCTATAGTATTGTTGTATCCTTCAAAATTGTGAATTTCAGTCATTTTGATATTGCAGTAAAGAAGTGCTGGGTTGTGAAACTGAAGTGCAAAATATTGTCATAAAGAAAAGAGAAGAGAAACTAGCATTTACTACAGAAACAACTTCTCTTAACTTTCTTTTGACTGTATGTTTATTCTGTTGCAAAATGCACAAACATCGTTACCTCAGCTTACAGTGGAACGGCTGAAATGTTTATGGTTATTAGTGCACCACTCTGCTGTTAGTGTTGCTATTGTTGGAAATTTACAAAACTCTTTTGATGGTCTCAAGAACTTTCACAACAACACATTCCATAAGTTAATTGTTTATTGTTGTTGTTTCTTTTTATAACGTGGTGTATATACCTATATTTTCAAAGCCGTATGTACTGGAATATATTTGAACTGCCCCTAAATAATGCCTCAAACTCTTGAGTACAGGCACTTTCTAAGTATAAAGACCTCCACAATGTTCTGAAATAAATTCTGTACTCAAATTTTCCAGACCAAGCTGTACAGCCCAACTTACACATTCTTTTGCTGTTGTTTTTTTTCTTCTTTTTCTTTTACATTAATCTGTCATTTTAAAGGATTGTCTCAGAGCTTCCATATGCATTCCATTCCATTCTTTTGACTGTTTTCTGTTTGGTTCCTATCCTCCTCTGTAACTCATGAGAGACAAATCATTGGCAACCACTTGTTGTAAGAAATTGTCATGATAGACAAAAGATTGTAACTCTAACAAACTTTCTGAGCATTCCGTAAGAGGGTGAGAAAACAATTTGTAGAACATTCTCTGCATGGATATTGTTGACTCTTAATTTCCTCAAATTCATTGTGCTGTGTTGTATTGTATTAATTTTCTTTTCTTTTGAATTTTTAAATTTATTTTGCATTCCTATTGTTTATTTATTTTTTCAGAATAACTATAGTTTAACTATATTATGTGTTGATATGATTTATATATGTTGCTGCGGAATTACACATTACGTTATCTGTTGCATCCTGTTTATGTGATGTTTTTTTTAACCTTGTCTCATATGTGATTGCTGTTGGTGTCTTCAAGTGGCCTAACAGTCACTTGCTTCAGATCCAAGCTCTGGTGGATTAGATCCACTGACTATGTCTGGAGTGGAGGAAGCACACATAATACTGGTACATAATATTTATAAGATATTTTGACTAACCATGACTCTTGTTCTTTGTTTGATCCACAATCTGACTGAGACATCAAATACACTTAGTTAGATCTGGCTCTGTTTATAATCTCATTTTCCTTTCTCCCCCTCCAACATACTGCTGACTTGTATTTGTAGTACTATCTTTGTCCTCATTTATATTATTATCTGCTCTATTTTGTCTCTGTACCAGGTTCTCTGGGTTGTGATTTTTATTTTCTCATGTTTTATTGTAATCATTTGTGTGTTTTCTTCCAAGCATATTATAGTATGTAGAAACCTTGGGCCTGTGCGGATATTTCTTACATTATTATTGTTATTGTTTTCATTATTTGCTTTGTTGGTTTATTAACGATGCACTTGTTTACATGTTTGCAATTGAAAACTGTCAAATATCTGTTTTTGTGTAATTACACCCAATTCTGATGGACACACAGATTCATATCACTGTATTTTTATACACATATATTCTACATTCCAAGACGTACATATATAATAATCATGTATCTGTCATATACTAGCAATCTAATAAAACATTTTTCATAAAAAGAATTCACAAGACTTTTTCTGTTCTGATCTGCTAGTTTTTGTTTTTGCAGGTACATAGACTTATGTATGTAGCTGGTAGATATGTGATGTTTTAATTCATCATATTAGTTCCTCAGTTCATTTCATTTGTTCATGTCCTCGTGATTTATGAGTTACATTATTTTCGGAGACAAAAGGTTGTGAATTTTTGTTTACTGATTACATATCACATCACAACACCTTCTTCATTGATATTTTCCCTTTTCTTGCTCACAAGTGGCTCAAATGAATATACAGTCGAGTCCACTCAAACCGAACTCTGATAAAATGAATTCCTGATAAATCGAATAAAAATGAAGCAATAAATTTTTTATCCTCTTTGCGCCTATTAAATGCCTCTCGCATAAATCGAAGCCATCGCCGTGTGTTTCCTTTAAATTGAACTGGTCAGTGCTGCCACAAAGGTAAAAATCGGCTATTGTCATCTCCACGTGGTTTCCACCAATGCTGCTGCCGGCAGTTTGAAAACAAAGGAAACAGCGCCGCGGATGGGGTGAGAGGGGTTAGACAATGTATTGTGCCTCGCGTGCAGCGTAAGTAGGCCATGTGTTCACGGGGGAGGGGGGATAAACAGTATCAGGGTCCGCACTGCCGACAATCAATCGATAATTAAGCACCTATAGTACAGGCATACGCATAAATGTACTAGTACACGAGTTAGATCTACATGTATTATGAAGTGTGTAGGTTGCGCTATAATAGAGTGCTGCGCCAGTGTTATGATGTTGGTTCTCGTACCGGGACGGGATAGGCCAGATTCTACATCGTGCTAGTTTGTTTGTTTTTTTTTTGTTTTTTTTTCGCTTGCAGTTGACTCGCTTATATCCTCACAGACTATGTGATGGCTTCATTTAACTCCAATCATACGAGAGGGCTTGAATTTATGATAAACGCAAAGTTCGGGAGCCATAGCGCAATTTTTTTTATAAAGGGAACTAATCCTGGAATAAAATAAAATAGTGCCTCATTAGTCACTCGAGAATTGCCGAATGAGGTCTAGATCTAGATCCAGATCACTCCATTCTACATGCAGTAGATCTCCTTCAAACTACACCCTCAAAAAAAAAACAAGTAAAAAAAGACAGAAAAATAAAAATTGTTCTGTTGAGAAGACATAAACACACACACGTTACAAGGAATAGAAAAGAAATAATATAGATCTAGATCTACAAATATGAACACATTGTAGTTGGAGATGAATCCTTCACTCTCAGTGGATGACGTACACAAGATGTATCTAGCAAAAGCATCTCCTTCAATTAATCCCTCAAAACTGTACATATAAACACAAAAACTATGACACACACATTAATTTTTTTACTACAAAAAACCCCCAGGGGTTTGAACCAGGGTTCATCGGAATATCAGTCTGGTCACTTATCCCTTCGGCCGCGGACGACTGTCAGCTCTTGCAAAAAATCAACATTATAATACATGTTGTACTATAATCCAAAACGACAGGTGTTGCCAATAAGTCCGGCTAGCCACTTTGTTAAGATAAACACAACGTTCGGGAGTCATAGCGCGATTTCTTTATAAAGGGAAATAATCTTGGAATAAAATAAAACAGTGCCTCAGTAGGCATTCGAGAATTGCTCCTCCCATGTTAAAAACTGGAAGACAAACTCTCTTTAATCAAACCCATAAGGTTAGTCCCGGCAAATTTGATTTAAGCGGACTCGACTGTATTTCATTTGTATCGTGTGCCATTAAGTTCCAAATAATATGTACAGATTTTCTTTTTGTGATGTGTGATCAACTGACAAAAACTCACAATCTTTTGTCACAGTCTCTTAAACAATTAATAAATAAATGAATAATTGCCAGCAAGGAAGTTGTTCCTGATATAAAAATCAATATGGTAGGTAATTTGCATAAGTTTTTTTTTTTTCGGTTCTGAAAACATTTTCAACTTTTACTGTTTGGAGAGGACTTTTAAAATGAGTGAAAACTAAAATTACAAATCTGGAGGTACAGAATCATCCAAATCACTGCTCTTCTGACAAATATATCAGGAAAGCATTTGGCTTGAAACAGGTGCTTTAATGCTTGATCTTACAAAACTAACACACACTGATTCCCCAGCAAGGGCCTGCAGGCAGGACAAAGTGGCTTTGTGGTTTGGCATCTGTCTGCTCACGGAGAAAATGGGCGGGGATCGACTCGCAGGTCCTGCATCGGGATGGAAGGACACGAAGATCAAAAACATGCATTTTTTCATTTCTCAATGGTCCCCTGGCTTCCAGTGGGTAGAGAAGCCTGATGTCTAGCCTTCCCGGATAAGGGCGAATATATTTTGGAGGTCCCATATGTACTTTACGCACGTTAAAGAACCCTTGGCAGTTCAAAATCGATGAAAGAGTAGGCTGCGTGCCGCTGTCCGGG
>JBCEWB010100093.1:0-12159 GCA_039654565.1 Peronia peronii | reverse complement strand
ATAGATAGATAGATAGATAGATAGATAGATAGATAGATAGATAGATAGATAGACAGATAGATAGAGAGAGAGAGAGATAGACAGACAGACAGACAGACCTGGGGCTGAGAAGGTCAACAAGTGGGAAGCAACATATGGAACGATTTGAAAGGAGAATGTCAACTTAGCATGGCACAATCTTCAAGAGGTCCCAAGTTCGGAGCTCGAGAACATGAGAAGAGGACATAGGAATTGAATAATGGCAAAACGTGTGGTCTGACAGCTAGACTCTCTTATAAAGCCAACAAACTTATGCAGTTCCAGGCTGCGTAAGAAAATCCTAGACATCAGACAATCGTCAAGAAACATATCCCAAGCCTAATGCCGATAGAAAATATCAAAATGCAAATTTTACTTCTGTTCAAATTAGCCTACATAGTATATCCACATAAGAGTGCATGGTTCCTAGACATTATCTGAGGAGCTATGGAATAACGTTTTGTTACTAAAACAAGCATGTAAGAAGTGCAAGATGTTGAGTTAACAATGCTAGCGAATCCCAGATTTTCATTTCTATTCTCAGCTGGCGCAATAGCCATAATAGTGCTGATGTAGCATTACATAAAACCCTAAAAATGCCTCTGTTCTCGGCAGACAAGCCTTCGTCTTCCATTTAGCTGACAAGTCAGACAAAAGCAATGTTGCTGTAATCCAGACGTTTTATCATCGTATCATTGTCTGTCACAACATGACACAGGATAGAAATGGGATGTCTGTCTGGCCCAGGAATTCATGTTCTCCGTCAGTGTCAATGACTGGCACGCTTCACAACCGGGTCTGGCACTGCCTGCGTAACAAGACACACTGTCAGGTTTAATAGTTTACGCAGACTGCCATCCCGCAAAATGTTCCAATTCCTGCAAAATCTATGACCAGATGCACAGGCTAGGGAACAGCTTATTACGATCAGGGAGGAAAACTTAGCCCCTTGGGAACACCTGCACTAGAATAATATATAAACAGTAAACAATAACGGATGGCATTTCCATAACGCCTACAGGGTAGGCTATAAGCGGTTTACAGTTTATTATTACCCCGACAGACGCAATAGAGAAACTCGTGATGTATGGTTTCACTTTCAGCTACCTAGGAAGCAAACAAGCCGGCTGTCTGTTTGGCGCTCAAATCCTCTCTCTGCAGTCGGGTACCAATGTCAACCTGAGTCGAGTCGGGAAATATGTGTAAATTGTCTTTCCCAGGGACAAAATGTCGGGGCTCGTCAAGAATCCGAGTCCCATGGCTTACCCGTAATGCCACCAACACTTTATATTATATCTTGTCGTAAAACTCCCCACAAACAGCAGAGATAATTTTCTTCATGGCATACGTGGTGACAGACGAACAAGGAGACGGGCTGGGATAGGCGGCAAACAGCACAGCACAGCGCTGTTGGGCACTAAAACAACAAACTCAAACCGTAATGAGCGCCGACTACTGTAACGACCATACGCGCTGTAATCCCCTAACTGGAACCCGGGATAAAATACATCAGAATCTGGGAAAACTCTATAAACAAACTGTAGCATGAGTTAATTTTACATCGCCCCAGGATTCGCCTCCCCCCCTCTTTTTCTCCCACCCTTCCAGGACACCCGAGATAAGGTATGGTCTGACTGTCAAAAACTGTCTGGGTATGGGCCCAAGAGAATCAGCTGTGATGAGAGCACAATAATTCTGACCTGGTGAGAATGACACGGAGTAACGCCAGAGTACAAGCCTTTCAATCAGCCACATGGGACTTTGGAAAGTCCCGACCGGATTCCGTAGGAGTCTGGACAGTTCCCGCCCGCGAAGTTTTTGGGTGAAATCTGGAAAGTTCATGGCAACATTCGGTTGGGATTTGGAAAGACTCAACAAGATTCTGTGAGAATTCGGACAATTCCAGTAAGATTCTGAAGGAATTTGAACGTTTCAGCGAAGTTTTGTGCGGTCTTGGAAAGCTCCAGCAAGATCGCGCAGGAATTTGGAAAGTTCCGACAGGAACTGTGGAAATTTGGAAATTTTTTAGAAAGATTCTGGGTAAATTTAAAAAAGTTGTGGCCAGATCTTGTGCAAATTTGGAAAGTATCAGAGAGATTCCGTACGCGTTTGTAAGACACTGCCGGGCTCTGTGCATCAGTGCCCCTATGACAATTTTCATAACGTCCAAACTTTTTTGAAAAGACGAAAAGAAAAGACTATTTTCTTCCAAAATCGTGGAAGCATTTTCATACGAATATGTATATTTTTCCCAATAGTTGCACATTTGTGTGTGTATGTATGTGTGTTTGTGTCTGTCTGTATTTTCTTTTGGTCAAATGAGAAGTTGTATAAAAATTACGATGAAATCAGCAAAGCTTATACATCCATACGATACATAACTTGATGTCTTCGAAAGTTGGACTCCGCAGCCTTGGCCAGTGAATACTTCAAGTCAAATACTGAGCAAACAAACTTGGCTTTCTGAAAAAAAAAACAAAAAAACCCTCAGATTTCTCCGATCCGCTAAAAGTTCAGCCATGGCCCTATAGACTGGTGAAATTCCTTCGAGCCTGGAAAGTCATAATTCTACTCAAATCCTGAGAACCATAATTTCTGTTCTCAGAATAAGACTTTTGGGTTTGTAAGACGCTGAACTCTTTCTGTTTCACAAGTTCAATCGATACAAAAATGGAGAGGGGAAAAAAAAATTACGTTTATTGCCAGTGCATGACTATGTTTACTATACTTGAATGAGTTGTATTTATTCTCTCTAAATCAAAGAGCCAGATGGTTCCACTCACGGAGCACGACTGCATGGCGACTCACCGGTCGCTCACTCGTTGAATGTCAATGGCTCTTGATTTATTTTATTTCCAATTCTGGTCGCACGGCGAACGAGGTCACATTAGATCAGTTAGATCTACGTCGTGTGATCTTGAGACAGTGAGCTTCTCAAATGGCTTTCTTCATACAAAGCAATTACCCGTTCATTTATCTCTCCTCATTTCCTTTTTTTAAAGAAAATGTCCTCCTCTTGAGATTCAGCTGGACTGAAACTTAAAATCCTCGGCAGAAAACAGTAAATGATATTTAGTGTAAAGTGAGCAAATGTCGCTAACGACAAACCGTGGTGAGCTGTGGGAAGGCGGTCATTGGTGGGGGGGAGGGGCGAACAAATTAGCACATGATAAGATCTGCGAGAGAGAGAGAGAGAGACAGAGAGAGAGAGAGAGAGAGAAAGGGGAATAAAGACAGAGGGGGTGGGAGGGAAAGAAAGTGAGGAATGCAGACATTAGGAGCCACAACCTCCTTCAGACTTAATGCCTATTAATATTTTAAACGACGTCCCGAGCGTGAAATGGAATGGCCATGCGACTTTGCAGCGCGTGCACCTGTTGGGGATCCTCATGTGAACGTAAACCATTAAACACATACACACAAACACACTCGTACACAAAAACACACATATGTAATAGGCCTACAGATAAAACAACGCTGCCAAAGGGTTAATTGCGTTTCTGGAGGAATTAATTTTTTTTCTGTTTAAAGGACGCCCATGAATGAGTTTCTAGGATATCCTGATAAGGATATTAAAGAGTAATTATATAAAGCTATCTAAGCGGCACCGCGCACAGCGCGTACGGATAAAAAAAGACCGAGTGCGTTTTAGACATGCATCTGCTCTTTCTGAACTCGGCTTTATGGTGGTATATATGTCACTGACCAGTCAAAGCAACTTGATCATCCAGGATGTTAAATCGTGGCATTAACCCTTATAAGTCTCAGAGGAAACCGCCGGATTGTCAGTGTTTCTACAATAATGTTTATTCTTGTTCAAGATCTGACTGTATAACTGCCTCTGTGGCTGACGGGAGGACGGACAAACGAACGGACAGACGGATGGATAGATGGGAGAAGGGATGGAGAGAGAACAGAACGGATGGCTAGATCGTTGGATGGATAGGTCTGTTCAAAAACTGACAGTGTAACCCTAAATGGTAATGTAGATAAATGTAATAAGCGCATTTTTGGCGCAGGTTTAGCACGCCTAGGGTTAACGGAACCCACTAAGCATATGCGGTGGAATTCCCAAGATGGTGCAGTATGAAGGCACTCGCATGATCATTTTTCTCGCACATACTTAATCATTCATTCACTGCTATTGTAATAACATACCCGAGAACAATTAAAGAGCACACCAAGACCAGAGAAAAAGCATTTGCAAAAAAAAAGTCTGAACCCGCAGATAAACAACAACAACAATACCTGAGGATGTAGCTACATTTGATAGGAGTGACAGGTTAGTGAAACTTGTGATGGGAGAAGGTCGGTCATGGAGGGATAGAGGGGATATGATCGCATGTGAGTCTTTCTAAAATACCTGGAGTTCGACAAATTAAAAATCAACAGATCTGTTCCGACCAAGCGAACAGCTGGAAATCCCCGTCCATTTTTATAGGGGGTACAAAGTACAAACACTTCAAACTGTTCACTGTCGTTGACATAGAGATAAAAAGAAATAAAAATGCACGGGACCGGTGACAATTGCTCTCAGATCTCGTGGTGGAGTGGTGGACATAAATAAGTGAGTGTTCTATTTTCAGTAGGGGATACAAACACTCTTCCGGGGATTTCTACATTTGTGCTTGGTCGAATATGAACTATTATTTCCTGAACGAACTGAATCCAAACTGAAAGATTACGATTACGATCTTGGGGTATCCGTCTGACAGTTCAAACCAGAATCTACTTGTAGAGCACATACTATTGTAGTGGAGGATCAGTATTAAATTAGACTGGCTGATCTGACAGAGACCATATTGAAAGATTACAATAGCAAACAGTGAGTGTCTATGACAACTCCCAACTGAGTACGACGGACGTGTGAATGGCTCAGAAAACTCAGAAATGAGAATATCAGAATATGGGAGAATTTGACCAAGACTCAGAGACTTAGGCTTTCTGGGTCTGTGAGAGAATAGCAGAACACAAGATTTCATCGACGGGATTTTTGGACGGAAGTACGTCAGGCGTTTTTGTCCGTAATTAAATTAATAACACTACTTATTACTATTATTGGTAGGAAGGCATCTAGGTTCAATAGGCTTTAAACAGATTTGCTCCGACCAAGCAAACGGCTGGAAATCCCCGTTTATTTTTAATAGGGGGTACAAACACTCCAAACTGTTCATTGCCATTGACATGAAAAAAAAAATGCACGGTACCGGTGATAAATATTCTCGGATCTCGTGGTGGAGCGGTAACACACGTAAGTGAGTGTTCTATTTTTAGCAGGGGGTACAAACACTCCGTCGGGGATTTCCAGGTATGTGATTAGTCAAATATGAACCTATTGATTAAACCTGTGTCACTCATAGCAAAGAGTTTTAGTTAGTAACCGTTACAGGGTCAAGCCAAGAAGTGAGGCCAACTTGTGGCCAAGACAAGACCAAGGCCATGGTCGATGGAATTTCCCTGGATATCGGGGAGCCCTATTTAGACCCTTGGGCATTTCCTGTTTTACTATTATCATCTCTCGTATCATGGTGGGTCCGCAAGATCTAGATTTGTCCTAACGAAGTTGCACGGCAATACTGAGGCTACGGCATAATTATCTACTCGTGTCATTATATATTTCGTGCGTGAATATCGGGCACAAACCGACAAAGAGCGATGGAAATCGGACAATCCACAACTTTTCAAAAGAGTGAGAGAAAGAGCGAGAACGAGAGAGAGAGAGAGAAAGAGAGAGAGAGAGAGAGAGAGAGCAAACGACACAAACCGACAAAGAGCGAAAATGGGGGGAAATCTGAGATTTCACAACTTTTTTCTATAAAAAAAAGAAAGAGAAAGAGAGACAGAGAAAGCAAACGACAAAGATACAAAGAAACATAGAGGCAACGAGAGAGAAAGAGAGAGAGAGAGAGAGAATGAGACGGGAGCCGAAGATATCACACGCATACAGCTAAAACCAAACCAGAAAAGAGCTCGCCAATTGCCAGGTTTCCTTATCCATTGAAACTCCCCCCAACCTTTAATTTCACATCAACGAGGGCAAAACACAAATAAAGAAATTAAAAAAGAACCCGGACCAGATAGTTCCCAGCTTCTGGTATCTCCAGACCTCTGCCTTGTGTACGTTTCATGTCCGAACTTCTCGAGAAAGAACGGCAAAACAAACAGGGAGTAAACAACACTTTCACGCATAAACACATACGCAAACACATACAAAGATCTACATACAACACACATACATGCCAGCACTCTCACACATACACAAGTACGTACACACAGATACACACACAAAGGGCCTACGCCAACTCTTCCAGATGGCAGCCGCCTCCTCTCCCCCTCCCCCCCCCCCCTCCCCCCCGCACTGCACCGAGCGCCTGTTTGACTGCTATTATCACACATGGAATTGAAGCTTTAACTCTTTTTCCCCCCTCTGTTTCCCGGGTTCAGGTCGACATGGCACTAGGTCACGGTGACACGGGGAATTCTGGAGACCTTTTACTTAAAAGGCAGCTTTTAACCTTTGGTCTACTCTCTTCTTTCACACACATTCGTTCTTTGCATTTCGTTCCTTTTTCTCCCCTCTCTTTCTCCAATCTATCCTATTTCTCACCAAAAGATCCGACCTGGAGAACACCCCAGTGTTGTCAAAGAAAGCGTACATCCTTTAAAGGTCACAATCGATTGATAGCCTTTAGTCCATGTGGCATCTCTTCATTCAATTCCTTCATTCATAAAATCTTATTATATTCTTCAAGGAACCGCACGGCAAATCCTGACCCATTCTGATATTGTAAATTTACTACAATGGGTTTGCTTTTATTTTTAACCTCCCTATTTTAATTATTGGAACTGTCTTGAATATTGTTCTGGCAAGCATAAGGGGGAGGGGGGGGGGGGATGAGAAATGGAGCGAGAGAAATGGGGAAAATGGAAGGGAGGTCAAAACGGCAGAAAGGAGGATAAAAATAACAACAACAACAATAAGAGCAATAACAACAACAACAACAGCAAACAGCAACAACAACAACAACAGCAGCAGCAGCAGCAATAGCAACAACAACAACAACAAACTATGGTCCGTGAATTATTTCCACGGCTGTCCTATTCCATTTCAAACCGGGATTTGCTTGGGAAAAAAATCTGTTAAGAATTGGAAAGGAAATTACAGTGATGTATCGTTATACCGTATCCTTCACAAACAAATAAACAATCACACAGACAGACATAAAATGAGGAAATACAGAGCATAGGATCAGGATCGGTAATGGGAAAATCCAAACTCTACTAATGATAAACCTAATGATATAGGTACCATGCATTTATGCTATGAGTGAGTGAGTGAGTGAGTGAGTGAGTGAGTGAGTGAGCAAATGAGTGAGTGAGTGAGTGAGTGAGTGAGTGAGTGAGTGAGTGTGAGTGAGAGAGAGAGACAGAGAATGGGAAAGGAAGTTGGAGGAAAGGGGGGGGGCAAGAGAGAGAGAGAGAGAAAGAAGAATCAAAGAGGGAAGGACAGAGAGGAAAACATACCTGTACAGGCTGACATAAAGAAGCAGCCAAAGCACAAGAAGAGAAAAGATAGCATGAGAGAGACAAACAACAATGAACCGCCTAACCCGGTGGTTCCCAACCTTTTTGTACTTACGACCCCCTTACCCAAAAGTTTGAAACCTGCGCGATCTCTTAATATCAACAGCTCGATTTACAGTTTACGTTCTGTTATGGAGAGGGAAAGAAATATTTTATTCAAGAATCTGTAATTATTTACTACTATTATTAGTAAACTAAATCACAAGATTGGTCCGATCTTCATTCACAAAAAGAACGACAGTTATTCTTACAATTAGATGACCATAGATTGCAATACAAGATTTTTGTCGTTGTTTTTTAATCGCTGAAACAAAAACAAAAACAAAATATGTAAGGGTATAAAAAACGTAGATCTTATTCATGAATTGAAATTATTTTTTTCCCAAGTCACCCATGGCAAGGCTACGCGATCCCCAAAAGGGGACTCACCGGTTGGAAACCCCTGCGCTAAGCCAATGGAAAGGCCGAGTTTTGGCGGATCAGGAGTCATAAGAGGACACAGAATCAAGGTAACAAACGGCCATAGAACCGACGGGTTAAACGATCATGATAGAACCAGAAAGATAAACAGTCATGGAATCACAGTGATGAATGGACATGGAATCAAAGTGATCAACGGCCATAGAACCAAAGTGATAAATGGACATGGCACCAAAGCAGCAAACAGCCATGGAACCAAAGTGATAAATGGACATAGAACCAAAGTGATCAATGGCCACAGAAGCAAAGTGATAAATAGACATGGAACCAAAGTGATAAATGGACATGGAACCACAGTGATGAATGGACATGGAACCAAAGTGATCAACGGCCATAGAACCAAAGTGATAAATGGACATGGCACCAAAGCGATAAACAGCCATGGAACCAAATTGATAAATAGACATGGAATCAAAGTGATAAATGGACATGGAACCAAAAAGATAAACAGTCATGGAACCTATGTGATAAAAGAAGGATGCCAAGGCTTTGCCGTGTAGAGAACAGCAAGGACAAGATCACAAAGTCTTCACTTACTGGCAGATTGGCTTGGGCTGGGTCGTCTGGTTCTGGCAGTCCGGGTAAGTGATGTGGCACAGGAGCCTGGAGGCCGGCTGCTCGCAGATCGGCTCGTTGAGGAACAGGCTGATGTTGGTGATCTGCTGCAGTTGGCTGGCCAGCTTCCTCTCGAGGTCGTCCCCTGCTGAGCTGTTGTATAACACGGTACGTCCCTGCAGGTACCTCTGACACGCCGTGCCATTGTAAGGGGCACAGTGCTGGCCCGCTCTGGAAAGTGGATACATTGTCAGTTTGGTTACAGGTGAATGGCGGGAGGGACAGGGGAATGGATGGAGAGAAAGTGGGTGGATGGATGGATTGGAGATAAGGAATGATAGGTGGATAGCCAGATGATTGGATGGATGGACGAACGGGCAAGTGAATGGAAGGGTGGACGGATGGATGCATGGATGGATGGATGGATGGATGGATGAATGAATGAATGAATGAATGAATGAATGGATGGATGGATGGATGGATGGATGGGTGGGTGGATGAATGAATGAATGGATGGATGGATGGATGGATGGATGGATGGATGGATATTGAAAAGGAAAACACTTAATGAACCATTGTCACATAGAAGAAATCCACAAACCCCTTAGCGAGCTAATTTGCTCAATTTCCGCGCTAGCAACGACGGGGCGCATCCATAATAACAAATACGGTAGATAGCATTTCAAATCTTCCAGATTCCTACGTAACTCAACCTGCCAGAACTCGAGTGACAGAAACCCTTTCTAAATGACTGTAGTTTAAGATTATGAAACTTTCCAGATGCTAGAACATTCACTATCTGCTGCCGTGATCCATGGCCCTCCATGCACATTAACCCTATAGCAGTCAACAGAAAGTACTGGAAAGTGCCAAGTTTTATATAATGATATTTTTTTATGTTCAAGCTTGATAAATGATATTTTATCTTTATGCTGATATAGTATGAATACATTGAGCCTTTTGGAACGGCATTCCTGTGCCAAGTATGATGAGCGAGTCTGACCAGATTACTCAATCGGCCTCCCCCTCCCCACCCCCTGTCCCTGTTACTCATTTCCCACCCCCACCCTCTTGACGCATCTAAAGGTAATATTTTGCTTACACCTACATTTCATTTTAACCCTTTCCTTGCCAATCTAAATTTAAAAAGTGGGTAAAACGGATTTTGCTCATTCATCTATAACAAATATAATGTTGAAACGTCTCCTTTCATTTCATCCTTGAATTTCACAGAAAGCTGATATCACTTTCAATAAAAATTATAGGTTTCCACGAAAAGAGGTGCTGTTACGCATTTGACTACATGCCAGGTTCTTTCTTTCTCTTTTCTTTCCTTCCTTCTTAATTTTCTTTCTTTCTTTCTCTCTTTATTCACCTTTTAATTTTTTCTTTCTTCTTCCTTTCTTTCTCTCTTTCTGAATGAAATACATGTAGTAATATTGTTGTTATCATTATCATTATTGTTTCTCGTAGGTGACAGAACCAACTCTCCTAGACTGACAACCCCCCTCCCCCTCCCCCCTAAAAAAAACACAGAAAAACAGATTTCAAACCAAATACATAATAAGACCTATTCCTCTCTGGTAATGGCTATACAGTGTTGCATCATGCCACATATTAAAAAAACGAAAGTTTTTAAGCCATTGTAAGATATAAGATAAGATAAGAAGATTAGATGAGAAAGAAACACTTTACTATCCTCGAAAAGAAATCCCATTTACAATGGGAGATCGTTGTGCTCACTGCTATTACTTCCCTTTACCAGACAAAGAGGGATTAACAAACAGTGTAAAGAGGGAAAAAAATCACTTTTGTGCCATTTGCTTGATACATACACCATGAAAAATTCCAGAAAAATTATGATGTCAGGAGAATGTTTTCTTCTTATTGTTATAATTTTATCAGTTTTTTTGGTCTTTCGAATGTCAAGGTGTAAAGGGATTTTTTCCTCTTTACATTGCGTGATAAACACCTCTTTTGGCTGGGAAAGGGAAGTAATTCGGCTGGTCAAAATGATCTCCCCTTACACGAGTCCCTCTTTTGGGAGGGGCAGATAATCTGCGAAACCATCTCCCAAATATGCAAGACACATTTACACTTAAATATATAGACAAAAGTATGACATACAGCGTTAGAACAAGGCAGAGTCAAGGAACTTTGTCTCATCTTGATAAGTCTATCTATAATGACAGATATGCATTTTTGTAAATCTGTCGTTTAGTTCCTATACACAGTAGCGCCCACTTTTCTCTGATTTTGTCCATTCTATACTCACTATTTTAGAACTAGCAGGGATATTCGACTTTGATTTCTAGTTTTCAAAATACATGTGCTTCTACCCTATCTGAATTTTGTCGTTAAAACTTACAAAATCCAGACCCCTCCTCCCTCTGTGATCACGGTATGAGAACCACTGCCATATTTTTTTTTCAGGGGAAGATAACCCAGTCTACCTAAAGATCAAGCAGTCAGGAGTTGTCGACCCTTTCTGAAATTTTACCCTCTTGCTCTCTTATCTTTCTATTTCATCCACGCCCCTATTTGTTCCTTCTCACAGTAGTTATATACAACTATTTTTTGTTTTCAAATATATCTTTTTTATTATGATTATCATAAAGGGCGCAGTTTGCCCACATGGAACTGCCAGCCACGAGTGAACCTGTCCAAACTCCGCAGTGCACATAAGTGTGCACCGAATCTGCACTGATGCGCAGCGTAGACTTTAAAGGGTCACACTGAAAACATTTGCAGAAAACCTGACGACAGCACTATTTTATTTGACTCTGCGAGAGGCCTATGGTCTTCCCTTCATCTGTCTATCTCTTTCTCTCTTATAACCTTGTTCCTCTCACTCTGCTCTACGCCTACAGCTGAGGGTTTTCTCTTGTACACAGTAAGTACACATGACTCCGCTCTTTTTCTAAGCCATGGTTCTTCATCCAGCACCCATTCCCTTAAACATCTTTTTCTCCTCCCATCAATCCATTTATCCATCCATCCACTCATCCACGAATTCATCTATCCGTCCATCCATCCATCCATCCATCCATTCGTCGATGCGCCCATCCATCCATCCATCCATTCATAAATCCATCCATCCATCCATCCCATCCTTCCATCCATCCATCCATCCATGCATCCATCCGTCCAATCATCCATTTATTCATCCATCCAACTATCCATCTATCCATCCACATATACATACATGCATACATAATACTTACATACATACATACATACATACATACATACATACATACATACATACAAACATACATACATGTACACAAACACATACAAACATACATATAAACATACATACATACATACATATATATATACCTACCTACCTACCTACCTACCTACCCACATCCATCCATCCATCCATCCATCCACTCATCCACCCATCCATCCATCCATCCATCCATCTATCCATCCATCCATACATACATACATACATACATATATACATACATACATACATACATACATACGTACATACATACATACATACATACATAC
>JBCEWB010100082.1:860-12160 GCA_039654565.1 Peronia peronii | reverse complement strand
TCTTTACACTGTTTGTCCAGTCCCTCTTGTGTCTGGTAAAGGGAAGTAATAGAGCTGAGCACAACGATCTCCCATTGGTGTACAAACAGTGAGCAGTGGATCGGAGATAGATGCACTGTGTTTATGCACTTAGACAACATTTTGAATGAGCTGTGTGTACTTGGTTGAAAGATGCATGAGTCGCTGCGCGTCCTGTCAGCGAATAACGTGTCTTTTGTTAACGTTTAAATGTGTTCACATAACTTCACATAAGTTATTATGTAGGCAGACTTTAAACCAAAAAGCAAAAAGTTTGTTATGACTGTGGGAAGATAACTACCAAAAACAAGATTCGGCAAGAAAAAGGTTTCATTCCGTCTATGAAAAGGTTCATGAGAAATTAATTTCTTCTTCTTCTTCTCTTTCATCTGGTTTATAAAGCTATTTGTCTCCCTATGCTCTCCCTATGTTTGCCTACTTGGGCTAATAATCATCCTGTTACTGTTGCTTTTTTGTAAGTGGTTAATAATTCCCATGTGATTGCCACATTTACTGACTGTTGTTACTATCAAGGTTGTTACTGTCACTCTTTTATCGACACTGCTGTTATTATTACTGTTGTTACTCTTACTGTGATAACTGTCACTTTGTTACTGTCACTGCTGCGATCATCCCTGTTGTTGCTGTCCCTACTGCCATTGTCACTGTTGCTATTGTCACTGTAGTTGCTATCGCTGTTGCTATTACCACTGTTGTTACTATCATGAGTGTTATTACTACCACTGCTGTTACTGTCATTGTTATTACTGCCACTGTTGCTACATTGTTATGGTTATTGTTGTTACCATCACAGTATTATTGTCACAGTTGCTATCATCACTGCGGTTACTGTCATTATTAATAGTATCACTGTTGCTATCGCTGTTGTTGATGTCATTGTTGTTCCTGCCATTGTTGTTACTATCATGTTGCTAGCATCATTGTTGTTACTGTCATTGTTAGTATCAATGTTGTTACTGTCACTGCTGTTACTATCGCCGTTCTAACTGTCACTTCTGTGGCTACTTCTGTTGTTTTTTGTCACAGTTGTTACTATCGGTATTGTTACTGACACTATTATCACTGAAAACAGCCATTCCTATTGCTGATATTGTTGCTGCAATCACCGTTGTTATCATCACTGTTGTTATTGTCGCTGTTGTTATTGTCACTGTTGTTATTGTCACTGTTGTTATTGTCACTGTTGTTACTATCATTGTTTTTACTGTTACTGTTAGTATCACTGTTGTTATTGTCACTGTTGCTACTATGGCTGTTGTTACTGTCACTATTATTGTACGATTGTTGTTATTGTCACAATTGTTACTATTAGTGTTGTTACTGATACTGTTACTACTAAATAACACCCACTCCTGTTGCTGACATTGTTGCTACTATCACTGTTGTTAATATCACTGTTTGCTACTATCATTTCTGGCTGAGACTCCTCTGCGTGAATAAGATTGATTGGGAATCAATCACCGTATATATGCACTCGTATGGACATATGTAAATACAGCTAAGAAGTCTTTTCAAAACAACGATGAAAAAGAGCTCGATGGATAGAGTAGACTAGTTATAAAAACAACGAATATATGACCATCTAATCACCCAGATCAACACCAACAGTAGTCATAAATGGTCTGCTTTTCATTAGATCTTAGAAGAAAAGGCCATTGTGCGGAGATCAGTGCTTGAAATAAGATATCTTTTATTTTCTAAGAATAACAAGACAATATTGTTAAATCTATACCTCTCTTAAGAAACTCGGAACGAGAAGCTTAATAAAACAAGTTTCACTTCATTGCAGTGACATTGCTACATATTATATATATATTGCAATAACATGTATCTGTGTTTCTTTGTTTTCCTGTCTTATCCTCAACTCTGTGAAACATTAATCAGGTTGATCACACAAGTTTTCAACAAAATTATTTTATTAAATTGTACTCTCCATCCTTTTTTCTTTAAAAAGAAAACTTATTGTAAGCTGCTCTTGGGCGAATCTAACAAATAAATTAATCCCTTTAGATGCTATCTGAATCATATCAATTATTGTATCTAAATGAAGAAATTTCACAGCTTCATCTTCCCTTGAAATTAGATCTGTCATGAAGTTGGAAGGGCCGACGAGCTATGGATTAAATAGGCTTACTTAGATGTTATCCCTGTACAAAACTGCGCAGATCACATTTTGTTTTGTTTACGCCTTACGAAGGCCGTCATTCAGCCAAATAACACTTTCGAACCTTCTTTTATTTGTTTCATAATTTCAAAAAAATGTATATTTATATTACTTGTATAAATTTCATCGCCACGACAAAAAATAAACTTAGTTCTTGCGATAAGGAGAGAAAAATGTACATTTCATATATTCATATTATCCCACACCCTCCAAATCTCGCTCTCTTATACACACACACACATACATACTCACAAATAATTATTCAAAGAGAAAACTACTTGTAATGCAAACCTCTCAGGTTTTAAGATATTTGTTTTCTTGTCTCTATGATATACTACTCGGTGATGCTGGTTTCTTTCCAGTTTTACAAATATCCCCCCCCTCCCCCCCCACACACAAATTAATTCCCATACCCGCACACATAAAGCTTTATGAAAACGATTTTTACACGCATGTTTTTCTTAGCATAACATTATAGAATGGCACCATATTTAGACCTTTAACAAAGGGCGCTAGGGAAAGTAGTAACGGCCCTAGGCAGTGAATTTAGTAAGAGATGTTCAAGCTCTTAATGTTATTTAACAACATAACCGAACTCGTGAGTTTGATGTGATCTTTGGTGAGTTTTGTCTTTGAGGAGAGGGTGGCTTGAATTTTCAATCGACTTGGGTATCGTCATTCCATAAAGATCTAATACATATATTATTGATTTAATATGAAAGCATATATTCCCATGTGGTTAACAAAGCGTTATGTTATCTATCATTAATTTATACACATGTATTGCTATCGTATTTTCTTCTATCATTGCCTTTATTATGTGTGTGCATTTTTTTTTTTTATATCAGTTCAATTTCACAGCTATAATAATTTGATTTATTGGAAATCTTGTGAAGCTCATTGAGTATAGCTATGGAAATTTTATGATCTTATTAGAAAAAAAAAATAATAAAAACATAAAAAATTTTAAAAAATAATACAAAATATAGAAAAGAAGGAAGTTGAAAAGAAAGAAAGAGATAATGAAAGAAAAACCAAAGAGAGAAAGAGATAGAGAAAAAGAGCAAAGAAAAGGAGAAAGAAAGAAAGAAAAATTTGTCGAATAACAGAAAAACAACAACAACAAGAACAACAGTGAAGGCTAGTATAACATATAATCACCCAGACAAACATACATACGATAGTGAAAGCAGTCATGCAGACATTGAAGAAAATCTTTTTTTTTTTTTTTTTCAAACAATCTAGGATCAAACTTAATTGCTGCCAATTAAGTCTCGGAGACAGCAAATTTTTCACGCCTTTTACCAAGAGCCTTGTTTATTAAATCATATTGTTGAGCCCACAATCTTCTTAATCACACTAAATCCCTACGTTTATTCATCTTTCCTATTATTGCACGCATAAATATTATTATCATTACTTCCTTTTAAATATCAAATGCTTTTTTTTTTTCAATACTGTTATTATCTCAAATATAGAATCGCATTCTTCTCATTACATTGACTGCATCTCTCGGAACAACAATCGAATAAGATGTGCCTTGTTTATTTGCGCGGGCCCATAAAGAATAGGAAGCTTTTGTGGTGTAAAGCCAGCAGCAAAACATAAACGCCATTGACACGAGAACAAAAGGAGGAGACAATCCCGGAGGTGTTAAGATCTAAATTTGGGCTGAAGCCAGGTTAATTCTTCGGTACAATTATTTGGGGAGTAGACAAGGGGACGCAACCGATAACATGAATCTCCGCAGTGGCGGATCTATTTTTCGTAGAGATCCTGATAGATGAACTGGTTTGTAACTAAGGGCAGCAAGGCAACATTAAGTTTGAAACAGAACCCAGCATATATATCGTTATTCTAAAGATCAATATAAAATATGTATTACATGCTTCAATCAGGCTGGTTTATGATGATACCACTGAAGATAGAGTTATTATAATAATCCTTCTAAAAAAAAAAAAAAAAAGCATCATCAATTTTGTTTACGAAAAACAACCAAAAAATGTATCCTCATTTTTCTATATGACCAAAACCTTGAACCTCCAAGGCATTAAACTCTGAAGAAAATGAACACTTCATCGGAACGATTAGCACATTCTGTTACCAATGTAAGGATTACATGATTACCAGTATTTATGAGCCTTTATGCCCCATCAAAAGCTTCATTGTAATTTCCGAGTGACTCCGCCCCTGGAGGATAGAAGTATCTTATAGAAATACAGTGTTATAGAAGGACAGATCTGCAAGTGTAATGTTGCATGGGTCCCATTTTCCAAAGATTGACAAGCCAGGTTGCGCTCTCGTTAGAGAAAGTTCAGAATGACCTAGACAGTTTGGCGATACGGGCACTCAGAGACAATGAGTAGATTAAGAGTATTTCTGTCTCCACCCTCGTCTCATACAGTCGTGAATGCGCAAACTAAGCAAGTGCTTTACATGGATTTATGTTGACGAACAAAAGGCGTTTAACAACGGCAAAGCAAAAACTGAGGCACAATATTTGAAACACGAGGGCACAAGACAATCAGCGACACACGCATACAAGCATTGCTTTGACAATGAAATAAACTCTTAGTTGTATTTGGACTATATTACTTTGGCAAGGGAAATGTGATCTATAAAACAACATTAACAACAGCAGTAAAAACCAGAATAAAAGGTAAGCAGACAAACAAGTGATATTACCCAGCTTAATGTATTTCGTGACTATTCTTTTCATTTAAAAAAAAAAAAAAAAAATTCTCCCTAAATTTAAGTTCAGAAGTGTTGCGCAAATAAAAAAAAAAGTTTCATTTCAAACTTTGAGATATCGAGCGACATAATTCCTTTTTTTTTTTTTTCATAGAAAATAGAAATGATACTAGTACGCTTTTCATACAATAAGTAAGAGCAAAAATGGGGAAAGAACAGCCATATGCCCAAAGGTCTATAGTATGTATGATGGTTTCTTCCAACTAGACTAGATTTCAACTATCAACCAAATATCTATTCATGCCGCACTGGCACCGATGGGTTTGAATTTTTCTTTCTTTTTCTTTCTTTGCTTTCTTTCTTTTTCACGTCTAGAAGACCACAGTTTATGAACTCCCTGTATGACATAGCTTCCCCGTTAAAGCATAGAATTATCCAATAATAGGCTCTCTTGTTCTTATGAATAATTGCCTTTCTTATCTCTTTCTCTCTCTCTCTCTCTCTCTCTCTCTCCTTGTCCCTAGAGTCATACAATCATGTTAAACTTTTTTGCTGGACAATGTAGCTATGTCGGGGTGACGAGTCCTACGAATTTATACAAAATTGTATCATCATGTCCATGAAGCATAACAGACAAGTCTCAAATCCTCAAAAACCATATTCGAAATCCTGTACAACTTGTAAATACGATATAATAATTCCTGAACCACTTGGTTATATATGACTAACTGCGTTATGTAGTGTTTGCCACTTTTTGAAGGAGGAGGTTTTTGCTACCAAGTGGTCAAAAATAGTCCCATAATGATCTTTTACTATCAGGTGATTCCTAATATTGTAGCTAAATTTCCGGGGTACTTGAAAAAGCTTTATCCCTCGCCTGACTCTTATCCTAACTCTACCGGTAACCTGACCTTTAACCTGATGATTATTATTGTTATTATTTTATTTTAAATTCTGTGTCCTCCCCCCTTCCCCTCCCCCCCTCCCCCTGTATGACTGTTTCCTTGTTTAGTAAGTAACTCCTAAGAACATGTGAAGGATAAAGTGCATATGTTGGTGTATGTACTTCTGTTACTGATTTTGTCACCATGTCATTATTGACAGACTTATTTTTTATCAATATTATTGCTCTGTTCCTAAGAATATCGAAGGGTTGAGAAAGACGATACAAATAGAGGTCTTATACTTTAACTATTTATTCAGGACAAATTTTACCTTGATGGTCAATGAAATTCACATTTTATAATAATTTATCTAGCTTTTTATTTTCTATCCTATTGATCTTATTATATATATTTCTTTTTCCTACTTTGAGTGAGATAACCTCCCGCTGGAGGTTGAAAAGCGAAATATATACCTACATTGATGGCTAGAGGTCTCAAGTTAACGAGCTTGTTTCTGTGAGTTAGATAGTGTCAGATACATTTTATATTACAATTGATTTAAATGTTTTTTAAAATTTATATATTATATCTTTAAAAAAACTCATTTATGCTATGTTGTCCTATATTATTCGCTTATATCTGATCTTGAAAGTTTATATCTTATAGTATCCTCCGTATTTTTTTTTGTTTTTAAATCCTATCATGTCTTATGGTCTAAGGTCTCAAGATACCTGACCTTGAGTCTGAGAGTATGCGGTAAACACTGGCGAAACATCCTCTCTCCCTCTTTCCCTCCCGCCCACCAGAGATCGTCCATCCTCAAGAATCAAGGGCAGATAGGAACAGGTACAGGCCCTCTGAGATCAGTCTCCCGTCCACATCTCTCAACTATTATCATATCTTATCTTATCTTATCTTATCTGACCTGACTGACCTGACCTGACCTGACCTGACCTTATCTTACCTGACCTGGCCTTATCATCTTATCTTATCTTATATTACCTTACCTCATTCTCTAATTCCGTCTTGTCTGGGCATATTTTATTTCATTTTTTTTGGGGGGGGGGGGGGATCTTATTCTTGTTCATTTTATTACAGCTCATCTTATCTCACCACACCTCGTCTTATCGCATCTCACTTGTTCTTTTCATATCTTATCTTGTCTTATCTTGTCATATCTTACATAGTTTCTCTCTTGTTCTGAAGGTTTAACATCTCAACATGTCCGACCTTGGCTCTGTGAGTTCAATAGCGTGTGCTGGCTAGTCTTCCATCAAGACCGCCCTCTCGACTCACAACTCACCACTAGATCCTCTAGGCAGCAAGCAAACCACTTCTGGGCGACATATCGCAGCGATAAACACAGGCCTTCCTCCCCAGCGTCCGCCACCGGCACTCTTAGCACCTCCATCGTCAGAAACAGCCCCAACAGTCTCACTCATGCCACAGTGACACGGGCTGTTGCCAAGATGGAACGTAATTAAGTTCTTAAGTACGTGAAGTATCTGTGTACGATTCCCGCTCGGGGTGTTCCTGCTACTGGTGTTCGTACTACTTCACTACTGTTTCATGCAGTTGAGGGAGACATCATGGTAGGTATGTCTTCCTGAAGAAATACGGCAGATTTGTCTTATCCAATTGTAACTGATCCTGTCATTCCTCCTTAATTTATTTCAGATATGCACACAGCCACATAAGGAACACTAAAAAAAAAATTAAAAAATTACAAAATCAATAAAATTTATTTAATAAGAATGGTATGTACTTAGAAATGCCATTCAAAAAAAAAAAAAAAAAGACAAAAAAAAAAAAAATACAGTCGGGATTTCTGACCCTTTGACAGTCCATCGGTGTCGAGGATGACTGCGATATCTTCAAGCTTGATAGCCACTTTTGTGGGCCCGCAAGGCCAGCTCTTGATCGGCAAAACCATCCACATCAGAACAATGTCTGAAACAGGACAGAATCTGACAAGCCACCCCCAAGAATAAGATGAAAAGACAGCCTTTGACAAAGTGATACGAGCAGTCTTTGACAAAGTGTTACAAGCACCGGTGATCGTTTGCTCTGTGTTGCGTTTCACATGATATGGGACCACGAAACAAAGCGATAAGCCTGAGTTCAGGACAACAACCTTCTCTTCATTCTCTACAATCGGGTACATTGAAGGTAAAGATAGGATGACAGAACTTTAAGGCAGTTTCGGGTATTGATAGACATAAAAACTAAGGGCATTATGGCTAACAACTAAGGAAATCTTGAAACATGATAAGACTTATTTTAAACGATTTCTTCTTTGTTTAAAGTGACTGAAAATTTTCAGAACAGCTGGGGTAAAAACTTTTAATATTGAATAATACATAGTCAAGACAAAATGATATCATTGTACTTTCCTTTAAATTCACTATTGCTTTATTTTACGCTTAATAAGCTAACTCACCTTCTGCTCCTTAAAGAGTTAATATACACTTCCACAATCATGAGGTACAACAGACCAGGCCTGGTCCAGAGTGGTTTTCAAGGAAAGGGGGGGGGGGGGAGGGGGGAGAAGGAGGTGATACAGCGTTGGAGGGGAGAAGGCGGAAGAGAGAGAAGTACATGCGCGATGACACTAATTACTCCAACAAAAATGAGCCGCATGCTTTGAGAGCCTCTGTTCTGAAAGACGATGCTTGACTTGCCAGCGTAAACAAGAGAAGATACCAGGTTTGAGTCCAGGTTCTGTAGCTGCTCCCCGAGCCCTCTGGCCCGCTCATGGGCGAGCGTAGCTGGGCGTGTAATATGGGCCACGACACTGTTTAGATTAACTAGCGATCCTATGTACAACACCTCTTCCTGACAGAGTTTGCCCAAAAACTGTGTATTTAGCCAAAAGAAGCGTCAAATGTGGAGCTTGCGGGCGAGGGTAGGCCTAGGCGTTGAGCGTGTGAGGGAAGAGGCATGCCTTTGTTAGATGAACTGAACTGAGAATGAATATGTCACCACGAGACTTGGGGGATTCAGTCTGTCTGTCTCGCAGGTTTCCATCATTTCATCCTCTGTTGTCGAGTCGATGCTTACCTCGAGCACTTCTGGTGCGCTTCAATTCCCTCCGAGACAACATCCGAATTTGGTCAGGGCATTGTTCTGGAAGAACGTTCTCCAGCCTATTGAAGAAACTCTTGTAAATTTATGTTTGCCTTGGGGTGATAGGCGTCTTAATGGGGATTATTATGATAAAAGCCAGGACAACAAAATCAAGGATCGGTTGACTGTTTGAGGTGATGATACTGTTTATTCAAAGTGAAATTAAGCAAAAGTCTATGGAAAAACTGTGCTGTGTGTCAAAAGGAAACGGTTGTTCCAAACTAGATTAATTTTCCTGCTTTCAGCAAACTCCTCGTGTCTGGATGAAAAATAACTGGTGTTCAAACCGATCTCCAACGGGGCTGGGAATTGGAGTGTTTAATTTGTACTGAGAAGAGAAAAAGAAGAGGGAAGGAAGAGACGTGGCTGAGGAAAGATGACGGGGGAGGCGAACTGAAAGCCAGAGAGTGAAAGAAAAACAGAAAAGGTGAAAAAATAAGGAAGAGAAAAGCAAGACAATAAACATTATAAGAAAAACAAGTTTAACGTTTACGTACTGTCGAGACTTTTATGTCTCAGCATAATTTCTTGAAGTAACTGATTTACAAAATTAATTTTTATTTATGACCAATTGGTTATTTGCAAAATTGCTGAAATAGCGTTCCCTTTTCGTAGTAACGGGGGATTTAATACAAAATGATTGTTTGCGCTGCTTTTGCTTCTTAACTAAATATAGGGATTTAAAAAAAAATAAAACGTAAAAGAGAATGGGGTGAGAGGTTAAAGGAGACTGACAAACACTAGACTGATAGAGAGAGAGAGAGAGAGAGAGAGAAAGAGAGAGAGAGAGAGAGTGAGTGATGGTGACGGGACAAATATAATTACAGTCTGCTTATTAATTGTATGTTTCTATTCTTTACATGATTTGTGAAATCTTCGAACTGGTGAACAACATTGTCACAGTGGGAAATATAGCACTTCGAAATTGGCACTCTTTATTGATGTCTATAAATATATATTTATATCTGTATGTGTGCAAGTAAATAATGTGGTTGTGTAAGAAAGCAGAATCATCATAGCTACCAAAATCTCTTTATAAGAACTCGAGTACAATATCTAACAGAACAAACATAACACACATATACATACATACACACACACACACGCGCACGCACACACAAAACAGTTCTGCCCCTTTGATGCTCTATCATTCACCTTTTATCATGCTAAACATCTTGAGGCTGGCAACATTAAGTGATGTTTAACATCATGGTAAAAACATCGGCAAACTAAAGCTGTTCTTCAGTGTTAGAATTAAGACTGAACATTTTTCTCCGGTCTATCGACATATTCCAGCCTGAAATAGACAATCTATAAACAGTGCCTTTATATATAGAGCAAATACTAAGATATATATACACCAAACAATTTTCAGAGGTTCTGGTTACAGGTAAAACGGGCCTTAGTGATGTAAACACATAAGATAGGTTTGCATCTTACGCCACAGAAATGTTTAAGATCTGGAGAATATCGACCATTCTGAGTCTTTACAACAGCAACAAATAGCTGAAACTTAGAACACACAAAAATAGCAACCATATTTCTAACAGTTTTGTTGAATAACAAGATCAGAATAAATAAATAAATACGAACTCGCGATTTCGCAATGTTACTATGACGTAGTGCATAGTATCTATATTTGGAGAAACAATGTAATGTGCTTCCTCTCTGTGGCTTTAATTCATTACTTGCAGTATTACATTCTGTGGCTAGAAATTGGGTCATTACTGATAACCAATAGATTAACGCTTTTCTCTAGAACAAAATCTGATTAAAATCAATATAGATATCGGTTCTATTGGGTGTTTCGTTGTTTGTTTAACAGAGCTCAAACACAGCTTTATTGCGCCAATCAATACAAATAATAATATTAAAGGTCGTAAACTGCATTCAAAAGTGGAGAACAAAATATCTTTAAAATTCATACCCGAGAGCAAACAAATATAGTACCATAAATACATTAGAAATATAGTACCATAAATACATTAGATTTCCAGCCAAGATGCTGACTTCGGCTGTCTTGACAAGACATTCTGTCATACAGGATGTCTACAGCACTGAACTATGTTTTAAGAGGGAGGTCCTTGCATTCCAACACAAAAGTAAGACATATTGGTGCTAAAATGAATACATTTTCGAGTGTATAGTATTCTGCAAATTTTTGACTATTTTCGTTGCACCGTATGTCTGACAAGCAAGAAGTTCAATATCATTCCCGTATCCCTTCCTCCCTTTCCGCTCTGTAAAGCTCATCAAGACAGCCACGACGCCCCTCCCCACTAACCCTCACGTCCTCTCTCATTATTTCCACCCCTAGAAAGGCCACAAAATAAAGCCAAAATTTTAGGGGGAGGGGGGGGGGGGGGGGGGGGGGGGGGGGGGGGGGGGGGGGGGGG
>JBCEWB010100071.1:0-12160 GCA_039654565.1 Peronia peronii | reverse complement strand
ATATAGAGAGAGAGAGAGAGAGAGAGAAATAGAGAGAAAGAAAAATGGCCAATCTGAGACACGAAAGTTACGGTATTGCTATGACGTTTGCTTTCCGATTGCGTTTCGAGATCAGGTAGATTGATGTGTCCTGCATGCATAATATAAACTATAAATCTGGTACTTTTACTATCTGCCCTGTAAGCGGAGAAATTAATTGCTGATTTTGGCATTGAGCCACCCAGCCCTTCTCTTTTGACCCCGCTGTGTTCCCTTAAGCCTTACCACGACCAATGACTATGTTTGGCTACTCGATGTTCACTCGTGGCCAGCTTTGTTCTTGATTGATATGCGATCAGACCTCTGTCCAGGCTATGGAGAATAAAAACAAACAGGGATTTGGTTTATTAGGTCAAAATTATGTACCTGTATTTTGTAAGTTGGTCGAGATTTGAGATGATGAGATAATTTCTAGATCATTCTCTTTGGCTTTGATTGCATTAGTGGCCAACGTCAATGGCGCATATGCTTTTCTTCAGTTCTCCTGACAATCGTGTTTGTCCAAGTACCAGAAATTAACGTTTTATGAAGTCATAGCAGGGATTGACTGCAGGGATAGAGAGCAGTGTCATATTGGAGAGATTAGTTTTATGTGTCTGCGTGTGTGCACGTGCGCGTGTGTGTGGGTGGGTGCGTGCGGGAAACTGGAAAACCGATTCGATCCCATGTAAAAACGCGGCGGCTAATGTGTCATGAGACAACTTGCCTGAATTACCATATTAAGATGACAGTGTGACAGTAACCACAACTTTAGTGATTTTACGTCGATGTGATGTGTCCAGCACAGACGTGCGAAAGCTGACAGTGAAATGGACGGACATCAGACAGGTTTGTGGGACTTCATCGCTGTTTGGGTGTAGATGTATGTGGTTGATGATGTTTGTTTGTTTTGTTTTTTTTCGGTCTCAGTTCAGGTTCTTTTGTTGTTTTTCTTTCTCCAAGAGGATTATTACGATTTGTTTATTGTTTTTTTTTTCCTCGTGTAATGGTGGTTGTTTTCAGTAGTTTTTGCATTAGAGTTGGGTCTTCATTTTATTATTGATATTCAATCGTTTTTTGTTTTTTTTTGTACCAAGTTGTCGACTAATTGACAGAATGGCAAAATAATAGAAAAGAAGACAACAATTGGGCAAAATTAAAAAAAAAAAAGACACCAATTTTCCTAAATTGACCAGAAGTAAAAGCACAGGTTCCGTAAACTTAGAAAACGTTTTGGAACGATGATGTTTCATTTGGCCTTAATGGCGGTAAAATAATATTATAGGTTCCCTCAAGTCTTTTATTTGTACCATATCCCTAATGCATGGGCTATTCAATGAAAAAAAAGCAATGCCCATAGAACACATCGCGGGTGGTATTAATTACTGCCGTAACCGACATTTCACAAATTTTACAGGAGAGCGAAAAAACTTCCCCATTTCCATAATTTTGCTCCAATCACTTTCAAACTTGTGTGAACATTATTTTAAGCCCCACATTTATGTATATGCAGTACAATGCTTTCTATCTTTTCTGGTTTTTGCTGTAGAGGACTTACGGCATTTGCAACTTGTGAAAGCGTACTTTGATTACAGCCGTAAGGGCACTTACGGTCTCACAAAGCGGAAAATGTGTCATTGATTAGAGCCGTAAGTGACACTTACGGCAGTAGTAAAACCACAATTTGTGAATATTGAGTTATGCTGATATGGAATCATGAGCACTTACGGTTCTTGTCAGTTTGGTGTAATTTCGTGCATGCACAACTGCTCGTAGGCTTGCTCGGAAAAACAATATTATTGTAGACTTCTTCCAAAGATTAAAGCAATTCATCATTTAAAAAATCAAATAGGCTTCGAAATTTCCTGTTTTTTTCTTTGTTTACTGGTGCTGTAGTTTGTGTTTTTGTACTTCATCTCCATTCTGTGGGAGAGAGACATTTAAATCATGTTTTCGTTTAAACATTGGTTTGCTGGGCTGCTATAACAAATAAAAGCACTTACCAAAGGTGAAATCAACATAGACAAAAGCCTTCACCCTACTGTTATGCACTGACACCATATCCTCAAGTTGCATTAATACAATGTGGAAACGGCCTTTGAAACGCTCAGATTGCGAAAAAGAGTCCAGTTCACCAATATTTTAGTGCAGTAATAAAAGGCATTCAAATGTTGTCATTTGATATTGGACTCGCCATCAACTAAAGCAAAACCGGGTTCGAACAGATTCGCCCCTCAAGAACGTTTTTTTTATTGCCTTCGATTTTTTTTCTCTGTTAGTTGTTTCATTGTTTTTAAAAATATATTTACAAGATTTCATTTGAGGATTTAAAAAGATGCGAGATGCATATGCTAAATGTTAGGGTTTTTGTTCCAAAGCTCTTCTAGCTCCTTCAATTTCTCCGTATCTAGTATAGTTCACTCATCACGCCTTGATCTTGGGCTTAGTTGTTTTACATCTGTACTGTTGGCCGATTTCCATGTCTTTGCTTCAAGTTCAGTTAGAACCAAATGTCACATGATTCTTCATAGTTACCAAACAGAAGCAATGGCATTCAATTCTTCACATTTGACCCCTGCTCTCTTTAGCTTACTTAGATTCGTATTCTCTATGTTCGTCAATCAAAATTCTGAATGTGATCAGACATTGCGTTTGTATCTTTGATGCCATCCAGATCAAGCTTATATATTCACCTCAAAGTGGGAATGTTTTTGTCCAGAGGCGGTGGTGTGAATTTCAAAGTTTTACAGGTTTATTCGATACAAGAATCAATCGTGTCCACTTCCTTTTGGACATGTGGTGCCAGGTCGAGAAACTGTTTACATCCATGATGGAAGTATTTATCTCCTGCATAAAAATAAGACGTTGGAAATGCTTGAATCACATTCAGGGCTCTTTCTCCCGCTTTCAGGGACTTCACTGACAGTCAATGCATCGACCAGGTGATGACAAATGGATCCATGATTAATTTTAGAGGATACTGGGAAAGCACCCTAATTTGATAAGTGATAAGTTCATTTTTAGATGAGAGGGGACCTACATTTTCTTACCATCAACTTTCATTCAGAAGGTCCTGTTTTCTTTTGCTGTATCGATGCTTGAGGCAATGGCTTTCTGTCATTGGTGACCCATTCGCTTATAGTCTTCATCTTTTCAGAGTCCATGGCTATTCCACTTGAAACGTTACATTTCGTGGTTGAAAGTCAGCAGAATTCTTGACACAGCAACAGAAAGTCAATATTTTCTTAAAATGACATTTTGAGCCACATCTCTGATCTCCCGAAAGGTATGAGTTCATCAAGTCATTGACAATCATACAGTCCCACTAGGCGAATGAGCAATCGACCAGTCAGTGTAGCTTTGCCATCCATAGCTGACATTCCTTGAACTTATGAGTGAGACGTAAGTGCTTCAGTTTCTGCCCATCCAGTGTAATATATTTTTTTTGTTCTGTTAATTTTGGTCGTTTTCCATCTCCCTGCGCTGTTTTCAGTTGGAACCAGCAGTCTTCATAGTCACAGAACAAATCAAGAGCTGATCTTGACAGTTCCTTACACCATCTACTGATCTCTGATCTGGGGTTGGGTTGTGCATTCACTGATGAAATCAGCCTACTTTGTGCCCTGTTCTTTTCGTTCTTTCAATCTTACTGTGCCTAGGAATTTTGCTTTCGCTAGACCATTGTGTCTTGATGTTGATCGTAACACTGAAGTTCTTTTTGTTACAATAATCAAGAGGTCATCACTGGATCCTGTGTGCTGTTCTGTGGTGTTGCGGGCCGTTTCGGTGTTAGCATTTTCTGTGATGCCCAAGGGCCTGACTCTTCTTCTCTAATCAGCAGTCAATGTTGATGTTTCACGTGCAAACAAAAAATAGAGCAAATCAATATATATTACAGATATTCTTGTTTTAAGAGATTAATATATATATATTACAGATATTCTTATGTTAAGAGATTGGCTGTAGTCTGCTAAAGGCTCAGAAGTTCCGGCGAATTCTGACCATGATTTCTGGTTTGGGCGTATCGTGGGAGCTGATTGTTCCAAGGTATCTGAAGTGGAGTACACGACCCCATGGTTAAAATAGAATATTTACCTATTTGGTCCAAGATGTCTTCAAAGGAAAGAGGGTTGTTCCCCTACAGATCTATATTATGAATCACCAAACTGACTTTTTGTTCTGTCCTATCCTATCCCGGAATGTTGACAACCGCTGGGCACTGGGATATCAGAGACTTCGCAACCAGATTCTTGCACTCTTCTCGGTTCTTGGACGTTCCCAGACAAGTTGTCACTGATGTTGTTCCCCCATCCTTTTGTCTGTGTTCCTCCCCTTCAATCTTGTTCCACTGTTCCATGGCTTTACAAGCCCTCTTCATCTCAATAGTGGCCATAATATCCCATTTTCGCTTTTCACTGTGGACAAGAGGCCTTCATATTATCCAGCGGCTTGCCTAAATCTGATCTGGACCGCCAAGCAAGTAATGAGGTCCGTGTTTGGGATGCCGAGGATCTTGCTAAAAATATCCCATTTCTATTATGTTCCCATCTATCCAGTAGTTTTTTCCTCGTATTTTATAAGTAAATACAATGTTTGACGAATGCAAGTAGTGCCATATAACCAGTTTCCATTGTTTAAACTCGTATTTATTATTTCTTTGATTTCTTTGATGTATTGTTTTTGATGCCACTCGCTACAGTACAGAACGTCCTTTGATGCTCAGGCTATTTGGATTTAGGGGAAATTGATGTGAACTGGCTTAACTAACTGACCAGAAATATCAGATTTATTCTTATTGCGGTGATTTTTAAATTTTCGTTTATTCTTCGGTTCTTACAGGCATACACTTTCGAAAGATACTCACTATTCCTATGCAGTAACATAAAGACACAATTTCCCCCATTTTCTTATTTTCCGCCATCCTGTTCACATATACAGACCCATACATTCTGACGGGCATTATATGCTGAAAATTGAACCATTGATTCTTGTAGTGATTCCTGTCATCATCCATGAACTTGTAATTTATCTAAACCACGTCGCAGGACACCAAGTGTAAATAATAATAATAATAATAATAATAATAATAATAATGATAATAATGATAATAATAATAATAATAATAATAAATACACGCATTCCTTGTGAGCTGTCAGCATGAAATTGTGAATGTATAGCATATCTCTATCGTCTATGATTATCGACTTGAGCATATATAATTATTCTGTGTAAACACGAGTGTATCTCATCTTTGCGTCGCACATCGTCTGGAACTGCGCAGTTAATTAGCAGTCATAAATTGAAAAATTTAATAGATTAATATTTGGACTGGTTTGTACTGCTGGAAAAATATTCACTGATTCTTAAAAGTTGGTCTCCAGCTCAATGAAGACCACACGTCTGATTTGTCGGGCGATAGTGGACATTTAATAATAAATCTTCAAAAGACCAACTATCAAGTTTGACCTTAGCACAACAAAGGTGCCATGTGCCGTAAGTGCTCTATTGCCCGTATAGAGGATATATCAGTATGAACGACCTTGTCATTGAATACTGATGTAAGTGCCCTTACTACAGTATTCAGTGACTAATATTCGCGGAGCAAATCACAATATGCCGTTGATTACAACCTATATGCCGTTACATCAGTAATCAAAACCGATATTTTGACAGTGACTGACTGAAAGTGCCCTTACGATTGTAATCAAAAACTATTTGTGAGCAAGTGCACATACAACTTTGTAAAAAATGTTAATCACTCCTCTAATTAATAACTTAGTAGAGCAGGACCCAGGTAGAAATATGCGGAAAAATATGGCCCTTATTATTATCAAATAAAACGAAAATCCGAAAAATGTCAGTTACGGCAGTAATCAGTACCACCCGCGACATGTGAACTGAAGGCGTAGACAATAGCATTTTCTGTCGATCACTAAATGACTTCCTTGACGTGAGTGACCTAAGCTTGCTCACAAAAGCAGTTTTGACCTTGCACTGTGATCATCATCTTGACTTAACAAAGGAGATTACGGAACAGAAGATGCAAACAAATAATTGAAGCGTTTTGAAAAAAATATTAGCGTTTTTAAAGTGATTTCAGAGTGTGGAACATCAAAACAAACAAATAAAATGTCTCCAGAGCTGTTCAATCGACTAGTCGACACAAGCTGCTGTTCGACAGTCCGACTAGTTGTGTGTCGATCTCAGCACTATTTAGCATGGTATTTTCTAGCTTTTTGTCTATGTATAACACAATGCTAAATGTGCAGGATTTGGTGTAAATAGTCGAGTGACAATAACTATGATGTGTCAGCATGTCACAGAGGTACAGTACGAACATTTTATTTTAGGTTAGTGTCAAATCTGGATCCTGAGCTATTCATTTTGAGGTGTCGGGGCTCGGGCGTACAAGTAAAAAACATCTCCAGTGATGACAATAGGAGTGATGATGGTGATGATGATGGTAAAAATAAGAATAATAATGATACTACTACTACTACTAATAACAAAACAATCACAATACCCCAGTGTATTCCTGTCGCTTACAATGTGATATTTCAAGGGCGGTCATAATTTTGCTCTGTGCAGGGTAGACAGTCTTCATGGATGATGGGCATTCAGGTCATATTCACAGCATGCAAGCAAAACCATGTCCACCAATCATAGACCTACCTCGAAATATGTCAGTTGAACTTGTAGGTTTGACCATTGACATAAGGAACTACTGTTGTTACGCAGGTTGTATTTTGGACTAGATTAATGGCGGAGAAAGTAATTAAAACAACAACAACAAGACCAAAAAAAACAAAAACAAAAAAAAAAACAGAGAGATGATGAGAAACATTAGAACATGTTTAGCGCCTCAACAAATTAAAATGATCAATCTAGCTCTAGGCTACAACCAAAGATCCATCGTAAACGTGTTCCGAAATGCACGATAATCAGACTGATTGTCTGGCACCGATTAGACATTTTTTGAGTGAGCAACAGTCACTTGGTTGAAAGGTGCGTGAATTGCAACCATTTAGCGAATGACGTTGTCATTCCGTTAAAGCCTTAAAGGGGAGGGGGCGGGGAGGTCCTGAAATTTGAGTTTTGCTAAAAAAATGCGATTTTGGGTTTTTGTTTGCCTTTTCTGCATATCGTGTCAAAAAGTGGATATGTCCATTCTAACATGTTTGACCAATGATCATTCAACGTTAGGCCTAGTCTACTGCCAAGCAGGATTTGGCTCCACCTGGCTGCCACATGCAGTCGCAGATCATCACTATTTGATTATGTGTAGGCAAAGAGTGCATAAAACACTTGATTATTACCTCATCTAGCAAAATCATGAATTCCAGTGCCATGGATGGACATTGGATGACCACTATGAGGCGAAACTGCTGATCATGCAGATTATCAGTAGCAGGTACTCTAGAATGAACTTCCACGTGCTATAAATAGTAAAACTTTCCTTTCATTCTGCTATTTCAGAGCTTAATTGTGGACTATATGCCACAGTAAAGGTCAAGAAACTCTTAGTTTGGACCGAAAACGATATGGGGACCACATATAGGCCCCCAAGAGCCCGGAAGTGTTTGTTGGAGCCCTTATAATGATGGGGGGTAGGGAACAAAATTCAGAAAAATTATGCCCAGAAAGCCAGGAAGAGGCAATAAAAGACACAGATGTAATGAAGAGAGGGCTAGTATGTCAAAAAAAAAGTGTTTTGAGGCCAAAAGCCGAATAAAAAATTCTCCATGTCAATTTTTCAGTGAAAAAAAAAACTTTAAACGCGTTTTTCTGAAAACCCGCTTTTTTGTCAGTATTTTGCTATCTACTTTTTTTGTTTCTGAACCGATTCTAACACAGCATGTTCACAACGAAACGTACGTATGCGCGTCCCATTCTGTTGGTAAGTTTCAGAGAAAGATGGGTTTTTAAGAATGAAAAAATGGTGAAATTTGAAATTTCGCTACATGGCATTTTAAAAAAAATTGTAGAGAATTTTCTTTTGCATACAAAGTCCTGAAAATACGTAACTCTTCAGATATTATGTAAAAAAAAAGACATTTACAAAGTTTTATCCAGTTTTGTTAGAATTTGACGGACTAGATAGATTTTGAAGTTAACCATTTTAGAGATGCCAAAATCCAAGATGGCGGCGTTGCCATGGCAACTATTTGAAAAAGTCCATTTTTTTTACCGTTTTCCTCTAATTTGAACATGCCGAATGCGATGGAAAGGTTAAAATAGCCTATCTTTAATAATAAAAAAATCACCCCCCCTTAAACGGTTAACGAAACTTCAGGCGCCATGCTTTTACGTAGGCAGCTTACATATATCAAAAAAGAACAGCAACAGCAACAACAGCAGCAGCAGCAGCAACAACAAGAACAACAACAACAAAGGCTTTGTTGTTGTAGTGGGAAAACGTATACTAAAAAAAAAGTTTCGTTTGTTTGTTTACGAAAATTCCTGTATAAGTGGAACAGAATAAAAAACAAAGTGTTGAATCAGCAAATGACTTGATTTCATACAAAAATATTGCACGGAGCAAGCAAGCGAGTATAAAATTTTAAGTGGCGAGGTTCAAGCACGCAGCACTCCCTGACACATTATCAAGACTGACCTGATAAGGGAGTCTGCGTCACCCTTTGAGTTCCGAAAGCTGCAGGATAATTCCTCTGTATACCTCACAGGGCAACAGTTACTTATTACAAAGTCGTGTTGGTTCTTTTTCAGGTAGGCCTTGTTTTAGTTTGGCTCATTTTTTTTCTGGATTTTTTCCATGAAAATGTGAAGCAAAGTGATCGACTAATAATAAGTCTAAGTCTGCCGACTTACGTTTATAAATCATAAATAAAGAGATAGACAGACAAATGTATGAATGAATGAATAATTAAATTTGTAAATAAATAGGTAAATGAATAAATAAGCAGCAAATTTATAAACTATATGTAGAGATGGAAATTGATAACTATATAATAAATTAATGACTAAATTAATAAATAAAATGAGTATATACCTAAATAAATACTTGAGGTGAACAAATGAACGCAGAAATTAATAGGTATAAAAAAGGAGATGAAAATTTGAAGAGTTGAGATTGTGGGAACGTGAGGGAATTCAAAAGTGCAGAGTGATGGTATCACAAAACGCTACGCGAGTTTCACTTTGATGTCTGTGTAGATGTCAGGGTCACAGATATACTTAACATGAATGATGTATTCATGTAAATGTGGAGAATTTTGTTGCCGAAGTGCGAAAGTCACGGGGTGGTCAGTTTTGTTTTGGTTCATGTGTTTGTTTTGGTTCATGTGTTTGTTTTGTTTTTGTCGTAGATTTGAACAGGCTAACACTCCGAATGTTGTAACGGCAGGATAGATTTTCGGTAGTACGAATGTGGTTTGTGTCAGTTGTGTATAAAATACTAACTTTTTGCGGTCCATGTCATAGTTCATCAGATAAAAGTGTAGCTGTTCATGCCAAATCCTTTAATTCTAAACCACAAAAATAGGCTATTAAATGAGAATTATTCCCATAGACGAAGGAGAGATTTTCGGAGAAAAATGAGTAGAATTGAAAGTCACACTGAACTAGAACAGTTCTCCGTCTTAAGAAAGTACTGCACCAATGGACTCATTCTCAACCTCTGAGTGATCATTAATATACACACACACAAAAAAAAGTCACGATGAAAGTCAAAGGACCGTTTGTTTCAACATTGTGACTAGTTATGTGATGGAAACATACGCACATTTTTCTATATTGTGGAATATATTGCGTTGTAAACAATTCATACAGCAGGGATCGTCATTGTGCAGGGTATGAATATAACACTTTCAAACAGATCAAGTGGATAGACTGACTTTTGATCAGAGACATGCAGGGTGAGCCATTTTTTTTTTAGTTAAGGGATAGTTATTTTTAGACTCTCTATCGATCGAATATTTTCTGGCGGAGTATTGTTGGCCAGAGTAGCTCAAGTGAACACATCTTACCTTTATCAATTGGTATACCTTTTATTTAATAATATACTTGTAGGACCTAACTGTCAACAAATTTTATCATTTGGACTAAAGATGTTCTGAGTGCCTGGTTACCTCTGACTCACTCTGTGCTATAAATAAACCTGGCCCGTTGCGCAACTTGCGACCCCAATTGAATAGAGTGTCCACCATTTTTGGATGGGACCCGACTGGAATCGGGGAAGAAGCGCTTATAGAAAAAAAAAAAAGAGCACTGGAAACACGAGATGGGTACGATACCAAAGACTAAAACTCTTGGCTCTTGAGTGACGGACTTAACAATGTTAAAGCCTGTTGAACCTAGATCTAGATGCCCTGCGAATGATAATAGCCCTGAGTTGTCGTAATGATTAGATAACGGAGGTAAAAGAAAATAAAATGGTAACAGTTGATACGAAAAAGAGCCTAAAGGAAGATAAACTGAAATGTACCACACATTTGGCCTGATGTTAATCAGTGAATCGTTCGAAAGAATGAAGACAAAAAGTGACAAGGAAGAAAGGAAAACATGGATGATTTAGAACAAAAGAAATGGAGACCCACCGAGCTCAGCCTATTCTACTGACTGTAGCCAGTCCAGTCTTTTCCACCCATAGAACCTAGTCTACTGCTGCGAGATTTCAAGCTCACAAACTTATATTTTTGTGCATTTTGTACAGCTGAGATAACCTCCACGACAGGAGGTTGAAAAGCTGAACAAAACCGTAACCGTAACTGCTCAGAGATTCAAAGATTACCAGAGTTTAAATAAACACAGTCATCTTGGATTCAAAGAATAGGGCTATACGATCTGTTATTTATGTCCAAATTAATTAGGCGGGTGGTGGTCATCTGCAGAGTGAGTACCTAATTCTTGTAAAGAGTTTATACATGTTGAACTGTATCTATGTCCATTTTGTTTTATCTACTTTAAAAAAAAATAATTTGTACAATAGCTCCTCTTTTGTTTTTTTACTAACTTATTTACAACTGACCTAATTACTTTGAATTTCTTTGTTTCGTTTCGTTTGCTTTTGTTTTCAGTCTTTCTTACTTTCTTGTAGTCCTTTTTATTTCATTTTCTTTCCTCTTTTGATTTAAGTTTAACGGGGTGTCATTTAGCACCATGCCTATGTGAAAGTAGATCTTCCTATAGTTCCCTTTTCTTGTTCACTTGTATCATTTATTATCTTTATTTTTTACTACAAGTTTTTTTCACACTAATTATAGTTATATATTATTATTATTATTTGGGGAATATGGGCTTTAAGTTTAAGACTGTCAATCACAGGCAAGAGCTGCAGGCCTAAATTTCCTTCCCATTCCGTGTTTCTAGAGTTTTATTTATGTATTTTTTTTTTTTTTTTACCATGCGCGCTTCTTCCCGGAGTTCAGCCAACTCCTGTCCGAAAATGACGGATGGCACGCTTAGTTCGGTCCATCGCGTTTGTTTACACGCTGTGCCGCGCGCCGGGTCTATTGTAGTATGTCCTTACTTTTGATACATCTGATTCAGAAAACCAGTCGTTTTGTGCCCGTGCTCACAATTAGATTTCAATTATTATGCGGATCGGTAAGCCTCTCGCCACGTGGGGATTGAGAGCGAAGCCATTTTGAACAGAATCAATGGTATCGACAGACTGTCAATAGTTGTCAGACTGTTGTTGTAGCTTTATAAAGAGTAATCAAGGGCAAAAGTTGTAACATCTTTCTTTGATGAAGACATATCCACAGATCACTGGACACTTACCAGCCATTATTCATGTCTTTGATGTAAAGTTTACAACTTTGTCTGTGAGAATGAACTGAAATGGTGATATTCTCCATATTTCCCTCTTTTTCAAAGATACCCCTCTCCTCTCTCTCTCTCTCTCTCTCTCTCTCTCTCTCACACACACACACACACACACACACACACACACACACACCATATCCTCCCAAAGCAACCACCAACCCTGCTTTAAGTAAATTTCAGACTGATGCAAAAACAAAAACAGAACAAAAAATAAACAAACAAAAAATAAAACGCGTGGATGGGTGGAGGGAGGAGGAAGTAGAAAAGCAAAAGAACACCGAAAGAACTCGATGAATTTCCAGGGGTCTCCGGATGGACGATCGCATATGAAACCGAGTAGTCCCTGCGCTCTTCT
>JBCEWB010100060.1:0-12160 GCA_039654565.1 Peronia peronii | reverse complement strand
ATGGATGGATGGATGGATGGATGGATAGATGGATGGATGGATGGATGGATGGATGGATGGATGGATGGATGAATGGAGAATATGCATATATCAATGCATAGAGAAACTGGTGATTAAAAAAAAAGGAACAAAAAATATGAATACTGAAAAACAAAAGCACAACAATGTCAAACAGGAGGAGAGGATGGACTGATAAAATTTTGATGCATCTCGATTGAAAAGACTATTCATTTTTGTGCCTTTGCCCATAATGCGATTTCACTAGAACATTGTCCAGCCTCTGGTCACCTGGACATTTAAAACGTGCTCAGCTTGACATTTCGGACAATTAATGTTTGGCTTTCTACGATCAACGAGTGGGCAGGAAAAATCGGAGCAGAATGGGCAAACAATTTGCTCATCACAGCCTCCGCCTTCGAAGCTTTCATGAGAACATTTTGTTGTTGCTTTTTCTCCTTGTTTGCTCGTATCTTTGTTTGTTTATTTACGTTTGGCCATTAGGGAGATGCCATTCGTTTCCCCCTCATGTCGTGATAATGAAATTATTCACAGCAATGAAGACCTTGTAAACATGCAATGCAATGACACACAGGCATATTAATATATGGACAGACACACACATCTCTGAATAATTGTTCCTTTTCATTTAGATTCACAGACATTCTCCTGCACAGAGACTTTAGTCATGTATAATTTAGTATGATATAGATTTTTGAACAGATCGTTTTCATTCACATAGAAATTAATCTTTTTTCCTTCAATGTTTCTATGATATAAGAATGCTTCTGTTTTCTATAATTGCTAAATTTGTGAAATAGTCATGTGAAATATCTTACATTATCTATTTTGTACCATTTTGGCCATGAATATGTTTAAGGGGGCAATCTGGTGAAATTTTCAGATTGTTATTTTACCAGACTAAGAAGAGAAACGTTGACATGTTGTTGTGTATGACTAGGAAAGATCTTTTTCACTTCAAATTTTTTTTTTAAATGATGGTTTCCTTGGAAACGGCGGCCATCTTGAAAATAAACACTAATCGTTGAGTCTTAAAATTTCAAAAACTACCTCATCTACATGGTTCTTTATGGTGTCAAAACTTAGTTTAGGGTCATATTGAGGCAATAGGCTGGTTAGTTTTGCCCTTTTATACTTATCTTTTTTTATGTAAATTTTTCAGAAAACTGATACGCAATGATAATCAATAAAATACGGGTTGTAAAACATAAAAAAAAATATAAAAAATTGTCAAATTTTTTTACTACTGAGTACAACCATACCAAATAGCCTATTGCCCAGATTAATAATCAGAGAATGTGTGTGCTAAATTTGAGCCCTATAGAATGTATACTTTTTGAGATTTTAAGACTTTTAATTTTGTTTTTCTGTCCACTGATACCTTTAGATGTTATGTGGAGAGGTATTTTTCTGTCAGCTGCGAGGCGGGTAGGGGTCTGGGAGAGAGACAGGTTAAAAGCTTTGAGAATGGCTGTTACGGTTGCACTCAGCGCAATCTTTCCAGCCCAAATCTCTGGTGTGGTACGTCCTGGTTGGTGACTGATCAGGAAGTACCCGCAAAGCCATGGTGGGCAAACCATCTCATTTCCTGGTTTTATCCGTCGAAATTGTCGTGAAATGAACATAATAAGTGTTACGGGTGAAACAAAATGTAAACAAGTATGTATTGCACATTTTCGTTACCAAGCAAACATACTGCAAAATTTTGTTAATAAATGAGAGATGTGACAAATGTTTATTTCCATCAGTCTTTCATGGGTCAATAGATAATTGACACTGATGCATCAACAAAACCAGAGATACAAAATAATGCACTATCGGTGTTTGCCTTTGATCTCGAGAAGCTCAGACATGTCGACGACACAGAATGGTTTCAATGTTATTGACTCCTTCCCTCTCCACTGTCTTTCTCCTCCTTCCGCTCTTACTTAATATAATAATAATAATAATAATAATAACAACAACAACAATAGCAACAATAAGACAGCATTCTCGTATTATCATAACGCTGAACTTCGTACGGGGGCCTTATAAGAAATGCACATCAATAGATAATTATACAAGTGCGCACACATAAGTGACTCATCACGACGGTTCGGTCCACAAGGTACACCGGGCGGTTCCGAGCAAATGGGGCAGAAAGGTCAAGGGGGGTCAAATGGACGAATTTTGGATTTTTGCACCTACCTATTCTTTAAGCATCACTGCATCATGGAAACATATCAAAACATGGAATTAAACTCGAAAACTAGGTAAAAATCACTTTTAAAAATGTAGGATCCGTTGCTAAGGAGATATAAGGCAAAACTTTGAAAGCGAATTTCTCAAAATTTTGATTTCTTTCGACAACCGCGTGCAACAACTTTAGGTGCTCATAACTCTGTCAAGTAACGTCATTGAGCAATGAAACTGGTGTGAAAGGATAGCTAAGAGATCACTCTTTCACACTGTATCAATAACTCAATTTGCCCAAAATGTATCTTGTGGACCGAACCGTCATGATGCATCACATATAATTTTCAAAAGTTAACTTTTACATATATCCCAAAATTTGCATTCGCTAAAGGCCGTCGTTCAAAATAATTGCATCAGACATGTTCACCTGTTATCTCACAACGATAGCAGAAAACTACCAGGTCTTTTGACATTACTACGAATTCACATGTTTTTGTTAGTTTCCAAAAATTTCAAACATTCAGATTGACCAACCGGGACTATTTCTCACTTGGGGAGCCCTGTCCACCAGCACTCACAGGGCAAATAAAATCCATGTGCCTAACAACCGGAACAACAGTGAGTTAGATCACATCGCATTATGATTAAGAATGTATTTAACGATCAATTTAACAACTCAATTATAACAGCCACTTACAGGTATTTTAAAAGTATTGTATCAAATACAGGCCCAAGTCGCTCACTGGTTTGGACGAAAAGGCCACGGAAGTTTCGGGGGCTCAGGACTCTTAAGAGCTAAATTTCAAATCGGACGTTTTATTGAAATGAGTGGTGATATCTCTATTGCTGGAATATGTATTGACTCGACTTAGTATTATAAAATTTCTTCCCACCCCCACCCCACTCCAGACACGCATAAGCGCACTAGTACCTTCATGCACGACAGGTTGGTCGGAACTCTCCAGCAACGAAACGATTTCGGTAGATCAGTCATTTGGTACAGTTTCTAGAGGGAAACTTCTCACGTGACTCTATAGTCAGGTGTGGAAGAGCAAAGTGATATGAAATTGTCAGTGACAGATCAAAGAGATACGAGCAATAGGAAATCGAACTCAATAACTCCTACTCACAAGGGCAACTTTTTTACCAACTTAGCTTTGAAGGAGCAGGCAAGGGGAAGTAATCAAATGAGACAGAACTGTCTCCCATGGAGCAGGCCATTGTACATCTGTCACAATAGCTTACACAGCAGGCGGTCACTGGCTGAGCGCATGCGCACTGAATCAAATCATGGCGGCAGCCACATCTTGATCGCATACTTCTGGCACTTCTGTGGTGTTGTTTCAAGGGGAGTTAAGTCCTCCTACGTGTTTCTGAGTCTCACACCAGCCTGCTCGCTGTGTGCGGATATTCACATATGGTACCACAGATGTCACTTTATGTCCCTTCTCCCTTTCCCTTCCAACCGCTCCCTCATCCCAAAAAGCACAAAACCTTACTCCCTCTCCAATTCAACGTGTTACCATCAATCTCCAACAAACACTTACATATAAATACATACACCCGAGAAAAAAAAGATGAAAACTGATTTTTCAGTTGACGCCAACTATCTAAGTGTAAATGAATTCTTCGTGTGACAAAACCAGAAGATAATTACTATTACAAACATCAATATCACTCTATGGATCCAACGAATGCGTCATCTAGATGGTCTGCCAGCAAGATTTTGCGATTGCTTTAGAGTGAAATAAAGCTTAGAAATGTATGAGGGTATGACGCAGAATATGGCCCATCAACTGTTGAAAGCATGCAGGAAAACACTCCCTGTGTCGTCGAAGGAGCATTTTATAGAGTGGACTTCATTTGTCACAAATGAAACGTCCATCAAAATAATAAGTATTCGCCTCCTTAGCCACATATATCTTAACGTTTCAACATGCGACATTTTAACATACAGATATCAAAAGGTTTAGTTTTCCACCGTTCAGTGAATGTTTATCTAGTTCGGCCCTGCATCCTTTTGAGTTTTGCCCCCCTTGCAGGTTGAGTTTGCCTTAACACGTGCAAGATGGCGCATGATCTCGACATAAGTGATACAAATTGTAACCCCACTTACATGATACCGATACTGAAGATTCTGACCTCTGATAATACTTAACTCTGGAGGGTGAGGCTGAGGGGCATGGGGTTGGGGGGGGGGGGGGTCCATGGCATCGCGGGATTGAGAGGGAAAAACAAAACAAATAAGAAATATCAAAACGATACGCTGAAAATTACAACTACATCTGTATCTTCTCAGTGAGCATTTACTCTATCAACTTGAGAATTTACCTAAATAAATCTGTTGTGGAACTTCTTGAATTCACGACTCCTAGCCAAGGTGCAAGATTTGCATGTGGCACCCAGAACAATATTTGTCGAGGAGGTGTTGCCTGGACTGGAAGCACATTTTTTCCCCATCTTCCTTGTTCATTGTACCACTTTTTCTCCCAGAGACTCGAGACAATTCTTAAACAGGAAATTATTAGAATAGTTTTCATTTCCTGGTACGATTGAGAAATATACAGATGTAAAATAGAGCGGTGAAAAGATTTCATGCCTGAAACTCGATAATCAGCTGCTAAAGATCATTAGATTGTCTTTCTTATTAGAAGCTAGGACTCTAATTGCTGCAAAGACATGTCGTGAATGTAACGATAAGAAAGACTCTCTTTAGCTTTTAATGAGAGCCAGAGTTAAAATAGTTTCAAACTTTTGTTTGCTTATTTTAACTTTTAACTTACACATAAAAATCTCCAATGGAGAATCAACATTCCCGTTGTTAAAATAAACGGGTCAACAAAATAAACTATCCGAAATTCCAGGAAAGGAAAAATTAATGGAAAAAAAAAAAAAGAAAAAAAAAACTTTGCTTCTCTGTGTCATTGGTATGTATGATACACAAACAATTATATTGTAGTCATTTAGACCAAAGATGAAATTTAATGGCTATACATGGCCCAGAGATCAAAGGCTTTGTGCAGGGTTTTGTTTGTCAACTAATCTAAAGTCTTTCAACTGTTTCTCTCAGATGAGACGGTGTACGTACGAGATGGTGGGTTTTACAATCTCATGGCATTAGTCGCTCAGCTTATCAGGGCAATGACCGGGGCTCAGTGGAGTCCTTTCTTTCTTTCTTTCTTTCTTTCTTTCTTTCTTTCTTTCTTCGTTCTTTCTTTCTTTCTTTCGTTTCTTTCGTTTCTTGTTCTTTCTTTTTTATTATTTCGTTGTCTCTCTTTTCTCTTCTCTCTCTTTCTTTTTTCTTTTCTTCTTTCCTTTCTCCATTAGTACCTTTCTTTTTTTCTTTCTTTCTTTCTTTCCCTATTTCTCTTCTTTTCTCCCCGTCCTCTTTCCCGTCTTTCTTTTTCTTTCTTTTTTTGTTTTCTTTATTCCTTTCTTCTTGATCTTTTTCTTTCTTGTTATGTCTTTCTTTCTTTCCTCTTCCCACTCTCTGTCTGTCTGTCCTTCTTTCTTTCTTCCTTTTTCCATCTTTTCCATCTACTATCACTTTTACAGCACATTGCTTTTACTTATTTGAAATTGAAATTCAATGCCCCAGTGTGTTTATTGCTATCTTGACGTGAAAGAAAAGCTCGATCTCACTCCCATCCCCATCCACTCACAGTCTGAGTTGTTCACTCTGATGTCATCAAACTCAGCATTTTGACCGTCAGTCAAACTGTTTCCCCTTTGCCAAGTACAAGATGTAGAACACAAGCATTGTAAAGAAGGACAAAATCACTTTTTCGCTTGTTATGTGAAGTATAATTAATAACAGAAAATTCTGGAAAATTTATCAAATGATGAAAATGTGTTTTTCTTATCGTGATAATTTTTCATATTTTTCTGAAACGTATTTCGAATAACAAGAGAAAAAATGATTTTTCCCCTTCTTTGCAATACTTGGCGGACACCGCTTGTACTAGGCCAAGGGAAACAGCTTTGCTGGCTGTAAAAGTGGCCCATAATGTGCTATTGATGTCCAACCAGATTACAGATCCCAATAGGAGATTACACATTTACATCTTCGCCCATCTTGAGGTAAGTTTGTACAAATACATCACTGCGTGTTAATATCTTTGCTAAGTAAAGATATTAAAACATGGGTTTGGGTATTGCCTTATTGTGGTCGATGGAATCTTTCCATGGAAAAATTATCACGAACAGTTTAGCAAGAAACGCCATTTCCACAAATTCCCTTAGTGAAAAAGAAAAACAACAACAACTACAGCATTGTGCATTTAGAAAGTTTACAGCTACATTGTAATCCAGTCTTCCGTAAGTTCATATGTTTCTTCTTCTGTAAGTCTCATACCGTATTTTTCCAACTGTCTGTATTGAGACAATGAACCGTGGTAAACGTTGTAAACCTTAGTTAGTTCTAGCTCTCGTCCTCCTGTGGTTTTGTACCAAACAGCTACTGTACACTGACCCTACATCCCCGCCCCCCCCCCCCCTCTCTCTCTCTCTCTCTCTCATCTCTAGGCCCGTCCTTCCACCAGCTCCATCTATTCTCCAGATAAACTCTGCATACTATGTATGAGTTATTTATCCGCTAACCGAAGTATGTCTATCTGCAAAGGCGCTAAAAGACCTCTCACAAGCCAGTGTGAGCGAAGAACGAGTGCATATGCGATAAGGAATAAATTCAAAATCCATGATGAGATGAAAATATTTAGTCTCACAGTGATTTAGAGTGTCCGTTAAATAACATGTGTCATACTGCTACTGCTGTTTCTACCACTACTAACACGAATGCTTGTACCAGTTCCACTACCACTATTACACCACTTCTACTAGACCTACTGCTAGTATCGTTTCCATTACCACTATTATCACCACTTCTACCATTACTCTACTTCCATTCGTGCTAGCACCATTTCCACTACTACTATTACCACAATACTGCTACTACTACTAATGCTAGAAGCAGTTCCACTGCGACGATTACTATCACTATTTCTACTGTTGCTGCTAGTGCTACTATTATAACTACAATTACAACTCATACCTTTATTACCACAACTGTTCCTTCTACCACAACTATCAGGAGAAAAGGTTCATTAGAAAATGGAAATAGAACGAGCAAAGGTGATATTTTTGCCCTCTTTCTCCTCACAATAATAGTATTATGCTCAATCCAAGATCTCTTGCGTCTGGCAAAGAAAGGGGGGGGGGGGGAGGGGGAGGGGAGGGGGAGGAGAGGGGACCTTCCGGGAGGTCGATAGACGTGCTCATTCATCGGTCTGTTCCTTTGTCCGTATTCATCACATGAGACAGGCTCAGGGGTTAGAGGGCATTTTCCCTTGGTGCTGCCATGTAACGATGGCTGTGGGCCAAATATACTGCCGACAGCTGGTCCGTTACTACAGACAATGAGTGATAACCAGCAGGACCGTAGCTAATCGGAGTTCTGTAAGGGGGAGGGGTTAATGGGAATGAAGAGAGAGAGAGAGAGAGAAAGAGAGAGAGAGAGAGACCACGCTGCAGCTGAAGAACAGACCAAAATATCAAGAAACAACTAAGTTTTTTAGATCAAGAAAGAACTAATGGTCTTGGTTCTTCTAAAATTAAAAACTCATGATATCCTTAGACAGATTAAATAAACGTAACTGAAATGTACTTTGTGGAATTTCCCTCATGACGATAAAAGAAAAAAAAAAAGGAGCAAGTGTTTCTGCTCTCACAGAAGAAACTAAAGAACAAAATAAAATGAACATAAAAACAATTCTTAGCTAACATTCTTAGTTGAGATAGTTTAATAGCAAAAAGGTAGATAACATGTATAGAAGACTAACAAGGCCATGGATACTAAGTAAGTAGAATACGCATGGATTCTCTGAAAAGCTTCACTAATGAACAAAGTAGGAAAAACGGCATCGAAAACCGACAAACAACACTCTTTGGCCTCTTAAAAAAAAAGTGAAGATATTTGAAACAGTTTGTAAGAAGAAGAAAGTTATATAGATGAGAACTCTGTAGAGGAGTTAGACACCAGAATTTTGATGAAGATGTGGATGAGTAAAGACGGATTTCACTGAAAAAAATTCGTACAGACAAAATCAGAAAACAACTTGACATATTCTGTGGGGAAATGTTTTCCAAGATGGAGGAAGTCTGGGATGTCTAGCATGAATAAGAAATTTAAATATATATATATTATTATAGAGATGAGAACTCGACGAGGACTCTGAAAATTAAAACAGAAGATAGAATTGTTCATCGATGAAAAGGGACAGTTAAGACAGACATTATCATATGAAGAACAAACAACGGACTGTTGGAAAATGTGAATGCGGTAGACCTGGGTGCTTGTCAAAGAGAGAGAGAGAGTATCACTAACACCTATGCTGTTCTCAAAGCTCAAGCATTCCACTCATTTCCTCTCTGGCTCAGGAAAAGAAAAGTAGAGACAATGAGACGAATAGTGATGATTTCATAATGATAATGGGAATCTGCACAGGTAACTCGTGAAATGGAATGGAGTAATGTTGCCTACCACTTGTGGACTCCCTAGAACCTCCGCAGAGATTCCCAGAATGTGGAAAGTGATACAGGCGTCCTTCGGGTTCTGAGACTGTTCTTCCTAAGTATCATGTTACCCTTGGAACAACTTTCTTTCTTTCTTGTTTCTTTTCTTTTTGTTACTACCAATTTCACGTTCATTCTCCCTTGTATACACAATTTTTCTAGTTTACTTGGTCTATAAAGGCTTTCATAGCTTAGCTTCTAACTAAAATGTCGGTACTTACTAGATACTAAATATCGTCAAAGACACTCTTTAAACGAAACTGGACGTTGACAATGACAGGATCAACAAAAAGAAGACAGTATTTTTTCTTCGCGTCCTTGCAACTGTTTTTACCATTACACAAGTTTTATTACCACCAGTCAGAGTAATTAATACTTCTATCACTACTCCCACCTCCACTACTGATGTAATGCTCCTTCTTCTTTTTTTTATTTTTTCTGCTACTTCCACTATCATTACTACTACTATTACTATTACCACTACCACTATCACTTCTACTACTGCTAGAACAATAACAACAACAACAACAACAACAACTGCCATTACTAATATAACTATCATTACTACTACTGCTACTACTATTATTACTACTACTATCGCCATCACTATCACCACCGCGACTACTAATACTACTCCACTTTTATCACTGCCACAACAGCGAGGACAACAAGAAGAATTGCTACTACTACTATTACTACTACAACTACTATTACTACTACTGCCATTCCTATTATTACTACCACTACTATCGTTATCTACTATCGCTACTACTACTACGATCACTACTACTACTGTTACAACAACAACAACAAAACTAACAACAACAATAATATTAATAACAACAACAGCTACTATTACTACCACTCCTACCGCCATCACTATCACCACCACCACTACTACTCACAACTATTTCAAGCAAACATGCACTTGATGATGGTACTCTGTATACGATCACTAACAGCCAGCAGAAGAGGCTGTTATATCAATGGTACGCCGCTGAAATGGTCCACGAGGAGAGTCTTATTTTGTGGTATGTCCACCACGTCAGACAGGATGAGGGAAGAATGTGTACTCACCTCTGTAATGCTGGCCTGCGGTAAGGGGGATCAGAGTCAGGGACAGTAACACCAGAGCCATCACTGTGGAGGAGAAAGATAAAACATTAACAACCCCAATCACTATTGCAGTGATACACACATCAAGTTGCACTCATACTCACCTTGTTCAAGAGTGTGTGTGTGGATGTTTTTTTCTTAACAATGTGTCTCATCGAGTGTGAAAGGAATTTTCCTTTAGGGACAGATAAAGTTTATCTTATCTCACGTTTCCTTCTCTTGTCTTATCTTAGAAATGTACGTTATGTTATGCTATCACATATTTGTTTCACTCTGTCAGTTATTATTATTATTTTTTTTTTGGGGGGGGGGGGGACCTCTTTGCCACTTGATCCGCTTAATTGAAAATTTTATTTCAGAGAACAAAAAAGATTTATAACGGGGGCAGGGGCGGAAGATCTTAGAGATGAGGAGGAGGATGATAACGATGGTGGTTGGTGTGCTTGAAAGAGGCATAATGTAACAGTAGGTTTGACCTCAGTACTTTTATTAGTGTCCAATATTGTTGTCCCGCAAACTCACTGTCAACATAACATAAAATATTAACAACTTATAATAGTAAAATACAAAGACATCAAGAATGATGACGCGTCACCATGAGTATCAAAGGCAAGCTAATGTTCAAGACACATACATTTTGAATACCATAGACATAACTGTAAGTATCAAATACACACAGCTATGATTATCAAAACACAGATCCAAGCGTTTCAGCCAGTCCTAACAATGAATATTAACGACCCGTTATGATTTGCTATTCAGGTATCCTCAACTGACGGTCAGTGATACTTAATAGTGAAATTAGGACTTTGAGTATCAGTAATGCACATGAGTGTATAGCATTGAATAATGACCATACACAGCTGGAGGTGAAAATAAACAGAACATTGGGTAACATCAGGGAATTAAGGTGATGATAACATTGCAGTGTGGCATAAAATCATGCCGATATGATGTCCGCACCGACCTTCCTCATTATGTGCAAGAAATGCAAACTCTCCTTACCCCGAGGCCTACACTTGGAGGTCTTATAACGTAAGGCAATCCCTATAAGCACGTGTGAGAAGGTGAGCGGAGGCCATGCATGAAATGAGCGCCGGGGTATGAAGTAGCGAATATGAAGATGTCAATTCGGATGGGTACAAAGTCTAGTTTATGAAGGGTCTTGGGGTGGGAAATATCTTTGGTGTATGAGATACAAGCGACTTTTGGTTTCGTTAACGAGGGCGTCTTTGATCTGCGATCTCTGTGTGAGGTTTGGTGTTACTGGGAGAGTGTGTAATTTGTTGGGAAAGATATGTCATTTACTCGTGTGATTTACTGTGTGAAAATCAAGCGCTCGGCTCCGAGGGGAGAAATATTGCCTGTTACTTATTACTAGTCGACTCGCGTACTATTGCGGAATGTGAGAAAGAATGGGCGCGCGATATGGAATGGTTGTAACTGTTACAGTTATCCTGAGAGTGTGAAACGCTGTAAAAGCGTTACCTTTGACATGCAAGTCGCTCTCAGATTAAATGGATAAGACTAACAATTTCGACAACGATATTACAAACAACGGTAAGAGCAATGAAATAAGGTTATGAGATAACCAGGACATCTAGATAATGGTTGGAATGATGCATAAAACCATGAGCATTTGGTCTTCTCCAAACGTCATGATAACATGAACAAGGGAGGGAACAAGAGAAGGAAGAGGCAAAGAACGACAACATGCAAAACAGAACACAGATCTTGCATGATTTCATTTTGATATGGGGAAATCATTCTGTCGACAGACTGAATTCAACAGATAACGGGAATGGTCATCTGTAATTAATAATTGTTTTGCTGCATGGGAATTGAATTCTGACGTCATAACAGGACAGCATAAATTTAAATGATGTCTCTTGATCTGTTCACATTTGTTTACCATACCGGCACTGGACTGTCCTGTTACATGTTAAGTATAGAATATAGTGCAATTCGTCAAGCATGACTGACTGACTGAGAAAATTTCGGGATTACAAAAGACAATGCATTACAAAAGTTCAAAGAGAGCATCTCGTAGTATCTTTACACACTAGTAAATAAATAGGCCCATCAAAGAATATAGTGATGGATATTATCCTAAATGCAACAGTATGCGAGAAACTTCAACAGTCTAGATATAAGATTAACTTTGATTTTAATTCGACAACAAGGAAAATTATTCCATTATCATATCGAAAGTTCGTCCATTATCATATCGAAAGTTCGAAAGAGGGGGGGGGGGGGGGGGGGGGGGGGGGGGGGGGGGGGG
>JBCEWB010100039.1:0-12161 GCA_039654565.1 Peronia peronii | reverse complement strand
ATGTAAGTATAAGGATTAACAAATGAACTCTACTATTCCCAGCTCAAACTAGAGGATACATCATAAACGAATAGAATTAATGTAATCTGCTCCGACAAATTTCCATATAACACGAACTGTCGTCCCGTTTTGTGCTTTTGTAGAATGATATAATATCTGTGCATATTTCTGCAGCCGTGCTGCTCCAGATAAACTGGGTGAAAGGCAGTGGAGACCCCCTATAGGTCTTTTGTACTCGATATTTCAGTATCTGCTAGATTTATGGCTCTTCTGACTCATATATGTCACAGACATTCATGCGTATGTCTGATACAAGGATATGAGAAAATGAATTTGCATACGCATACGCCCCTGGTAGAATGTGTACGCCTACAATCTGATGTCATGAAGCATTATTGAGACATTTCTCCTTGCGAATATGAATGTTATGTATTCGTGGAAGTGGCCAATAATTTTGACGCAGTTTTTATTGCTTACAAGTATCTTGCTAGAAAGATAAATCTGATAAATTTGGGACAGACCTAGTTTTTAATTTTTATTTTTTTTAGGTAAGTTTGATATGCTTTATTTCGTTAATATCCAGTTGAAAAAAAACAAACAAACAAACAAAGAAACAAACAATGAGTCCGATGTATTTGTTCAATTCCTGCAGGTCTTTGTATGAATGGCTGAAAACACGTCATCTTGATCCAGTTTGTACTATTGAATAATCAAGTCGCAAAGATCATATTGACGCGTTTTTACAGCCAACGTCACCGACCACTAAGAGACAATGCCCATACAAATGTAAAACAGGGTTTGAAAGTTTGCGTTTCTTATTCACGGTGATGGCAAGAGACATCGCAGCATAGCACTTCTGTTTCAAACAAAATTAAAGAAGAAAAAGAAACAGACATCCAGCCCGCATTTGGTCTTTGCGGCTTATCGAAGTGGTGAAAAGAAACCAAAAAAAAAAAAAGGCCGACTGGCATGTTTAGCTCCATTTAATAGGCGTCCAGGAACACTGAGAGCGATACTTTGGCACAGATATTCTGCTCAGTTTTTTTTTGTTTCTTTTCTTTTAACCGTTTGCAATAAAATAACTCTTGTAGGTCTCTGTACATGTTACTGTATTCCATTAAATATCTTCGAATAGCAAACATGAATTCTGACTGGTTCAGTGCTTTATTTTCTTTGAAAGAAACTTTATCTGCAGACGTGGAGGAAAGGGAGAAGACAGAGAGAGAAGGAGAGAGAGAAAAATAGAGAGAAAGACGGACAGATAGACATAGACAAAAAGACAGGAAAATAGAGATATAGTAACGGACAGAACAAGAAAGAAGACAGCAAGGAAAAGAAAGAGATGCTAAAGAGAAAGAGAGAGAAAGAACATCCTTAATTATAGGGAGGAGTTATATATATTCATTCGAAAATAATATCCAGCTGTTAAGACGTGAAACAGGAAAGAGAAAGGAATTTTGTCTTTTTACTGAAATAACGCGTAATATATTTTGCTGGTCTAATGATAAATTCAGGGTTTCTTCGTCATCAGTTTCAAACTATCACATTTGGTCTGTGAACTCAACGTGACTACTTCATTGTATGCCGGAATAGGGCATCGCTAGCTTCACTTATGCCCGTTCGTTTTGCAGTGGGGATAGACACTGAGGTCCTAGCGCCGAACTGTCACCATAGAACAAGAATTCTTGTCAGACAATTCATTTGTCATAAGTGTCATAAAGATTTAATCGTGATGTATCTGTACGTCAGGTAGGACTTTCTTCTGACCTACTTGCAGTTTGTTCCAATCTGAAAATGCGTCAAAATAAGGACCATACGCAGATAGAACCAAATTGATATCATATTGCATTTTCAATTAACAGGAAGGTAATACAATTCTGTGGTAACTTCAACATCATTATATTTAATAAAACAGTGATAGCCAAAAATAATTTGCTATGGCTACTCAAATGGCCTTAGGTTATCAAACGTTTTTTTGATAACCCAGTGCTTAAAGAAAGAAAAATTGCGTAACCGAAAGGTACAAAAAGATGTTTTTTAAAAAAACCTCAGAAACTACGTTATATAGACTGGAACAAAGAAAGAAACAATAAAAACAGCACATAATACAACAACAACAACAAAAGTGACAAAGTGTTTTTTTTTAATGCAGAGAGCCAAATTGTTTGTTTTTTTTTTAAACAGAAGAGTTGCGCTGCAGTATCAAAAGAGGAAGAAAAAAAGTGACACATGTATTTACACTCAACAATGTCACTGATATGTAGACATACATGCTGGCATTTTCCCTAACTCGTTTTCTTGTCACTCTTTCTTTTCAGTTCTATCCCACGTCTATTAGAACCACCACCCCTCTCCCCTTTCCCACTCTTCACTCCGTCCTCTTTTCTGTGCTTCTCTATTCTGGAGGTTCTTTCAGTAAAAATGGAAAGGCTGGATGAATGTAAGAGATTACCATGATTTAGAGGAAGGGAGGAGTCGAGATTTATGGGGGCGGGGATAGGAGTAGGGAGGGGAGGGGGGCGAGGAAGATACTGACAGGTCAGGACGACCTAGCGGCCTTGACTTACCTGAGTTTTTTCACAATCATCATGCCTTCTCTTTGCCCAGAATATCCAGAACTTTCCCATCTCTCATAATCCTGCGATCTACCTCGAAAGGGGTTAATCCAGACACTACACATTATCCTAGAGGATCATGCAGGATCGTAGCAGATCTTCCATCCTCTCAGTCTTTTTTTGATATTATCCCCTAATGCACCGTTGTCACTGTCTGTCACAAAGGCCATCTTTGTTTGTCGTAGCCTCGACTTCAAAGGCGTAGGCGGACAGGGGGCTTACAGACTACATTTACCAATACTAAAGAAATAATCGAATGCGATGACATCACAAATCGTGTAACGTGAATCCGACATATATAAATAGAATTATCATAGAAGTGATTGATTAGGGTACTACGAACCGAAACAGAACTCAGAATAGCATGGTGGTATATACATCTTATAGAACAGATGGTGTATTTCTATCCACAATATGGCTTGACTTAAAACTGTTGACGATGGCAGTGGTTATTGGAAAAACCAAACAGTTTCTATCTTGCATGCATTCTTCGACCTGAGTAGAATACAATACAGGTTTCTTTGCAGAACATTAACGACGTTTCATTTGATGCTAAACAATTTATTGTTCACCTTTTTCTTTTTTTTTCAGTTGCTAGTAATGTAGCTGGTCAACAGGTGAATGTCGTGTTATTATTTTTCCATTTGTATTTAAAGAGTCCAGTGGAAAAACCCGACGTCACATTTCTGTAAAAAATGAATTATTGCCCCCATGTTATAGAGCAGACCGCTAAGATTTGTTAACCAGAACAATAATTCGGAAAACCAAGTAAGTTTCCCCAAAAGGAGAATTTTTAAAAGGGTATACAGTGAAAAACTATAGACTTCTAAACTTTAATTTCTGTTTTTCTCCCTTTGTAGAAAATGTGACTTATCTAGTTTTTCCACTGGAGTCTTCATTTGTATTTCCTGTTATCATAATAGTGTTTTTCATAGAACAGACTGAAGCTTGACTTTCTAATGGTTTGGCGCAAGAGACTGTTGTCAGTGTTGCAACTCACTCAAATGAGTTTGAGTACTTTTTTTCATCAGAGATTGAAAACTGGCGTCAAATTATAAACAAGAAGTTATACATGGGATCTTTGCACATTTTTTTCCTGCATTTCTATTGGTCAGTTTGACTCAAGATGGTGTCACAGTACGTATTTCTAGCTCATCTTGAGGAGTGAGGGGACTCAAATTCCTAAATTTCGGACTTACGCGGAATGTTTGCGACACCGACGCAATGTTGAATTATCTTAACTTTCTTCAAGCGTGATGAGCTCTGGGCGAATCGCCCCTGCACGACTCTCCATTGTTCTGCTTCTTTACATCTTTTTTCCTCCCCGAGCCCCCTTCCCTCGTTCTCATCGGCCTATGCTGTCACTCAAGCAGCTCGAGATGACAGACAATATGATATATCTGATAATGACATTCCTGACAAGGTCAGCGGGGACTGTCAATTCACAAGTGGCTTTGCAAAACTAGGTAGCATGAGGGTCAACCAAAAGAAAGGAAACTGAAATAATATACAATAATATACATCTGGCTTAAAAAAAAAAAAACGCAAACAAAGCCAATACGAAAACAAGCAAAAAACTTCAAATTTTGCACAAATGTATGTCTTGTTTCTAAACAGGCGCACGTGAAAACCCAAATGCAGTCCATTAGCTTTGCTATTTGATGGGAGGGGAGTGTGTGTGTGTGTGTGGGGGGGGGGGGAGGGAGGGAGGAAGAGGAGAAGGGGTCACAAATACAAAGACAGTCTGAACTGTGATAGATGAAGTTTTGTTTCAAGGGAATATTTCTTTAAATTTGTGATTGATGGGTTCATTTATGACTTGTATCTTCATAAAAAGCAAAACGATCGCGTAATAATGAAAAAGGCCGTTCGTCACGTCAGAAATTTAAGGTGATAAGCCTTAGTTTTTATTTTATATAATTTGTTTTTTTTTTCCATATAAATGTTTTTGGGACTCCTGAATGGCACAATTTCCAGAATGGAGGTCATGGACAAAAGCCTTACAGTCAGTCTCATCTCTTCTTGAGATAGCTTTACCATTCCATTCCACGACTGGATTCTCTACTTTATAACAACGAGCAGACATCTCTACAAGGGGATTACTGCTCTGCTCCTCATTCTCCTTCCTTGATGGTTCCATCCTAGGGCTCAGGCTTCATGGCTTTTTCTATATAATATATATTAACCAACGCCACCTGCCTTTTCCAACATCAGCCTCTATAGATAACAGAGATCATTTCGTAACATCTTTTTATCTGTGCGATCACCTTAAATCATTGTAACTGTTGTTCATGAACTTTCTGCATATTGATGCCAAAAGCTGAATCTGATTGCACAGCAAAGGACTTTGTGCATTATATAAAACAAATAAAGTGTTTTTATCCACAGCAAAGGCCCGGTTTCTTCATTGTTGGTGAAAATGCTTTTTTTTTTTTTTTTACGAAAACGAATTGACGCTCACCTTGCACATAATTTGCGCTTTTGAGAAGCAAATGGTTGAGGACGAAGGAGATCTGACTTACATAAAGCAACATGTTGTGAAGAAGTAAGAAAAAAATCACAGGATGAACTGCCAGATATCTAGCATAGTGGAGCATTGGACTGCACGCATGCAGACAGCGCCAAAAACAATAACAAGCGGATCATCCTCAAGCTCCTGTCATTTCTAGGAGTGCGAGGAGATCAAAGTCTTCACACGCTCCCAAAGTTTATTTGATCATGCTGACTGAGTATTGATCAGCACTGTGATCTGGTTTTATGTAGGATTATGTCCTGCAAGACCCGCATTCATTCACTTGAATCTTCCTACCTCCCTCACGTGTCTTCTGGAGTGTTTGCCGTTTATTAGGATTGACAGGTGTGGTCGCGCGCACTCAGCAAAAGACACACGATACAGATATCTACGTCACAATGGCAGGTCAAAGACCTGCATTCTTTACGTTTTTAACAGCCCATGGAACTGTGGGGGGAAGAGTCCAAGTGTCGTCTCTAGTATTTCACGCGAACTAAGATTGCCTTTCGTTTTAATATGTAACTAATAATTTATGAATGTGTGTGTGTGTTTTTTTTCTTCTGACTTTTAATAACTTTCTCAAACTAAACGCTGATGAAACTTGAGTGGAACTAATTATACTTATCCTATTCAGAACTGCATCGAAGACAAAATAATGTAATTAATATGATTGAGGGGAGACTTTCTCAGTCCACAGAGGCCTCTCAGGCAAGTAACATTTCTGTCAGACATTTGCCCACCTTGCCAGCAACGGAAGGAATCCCACTATTAATAGCCCAAGTGCATGGATTCTCTCCTCCCCCCCACTCTCCCCCTCCACCCCCCACCCCTCCCCCCCCAAAAAAAAAAAAAATTCCGCCCCTGTGACTAATCCTAAATTACTTTGACAAAACTTCTATTTGGGAGAACTGGCATTCAGCACAGTAAACAAAACTATGCAGCTTTTAGAGCATGAAGTGAAGCAACAAGCTGTCTTTTAATATTTCGGAAAGTTTCATTTGGCGAAGAAATGATTAAAAGTGTGATAAAAACAGAATTTTGTCCAAGTTTATTGTGCACTGCCGACAATATGAAGTGTTGTTCCATTAACTGTCAGGTTACTTCCTCCTAGACCGGTTTCGGACTGCAGCATTTCCTCGTTAACGAGGTCCGTATTGTTTGCCAAGCTGTACCCAATACCCCCACACAGTTTCATAACAGACAGGCACTACATCTACCAGTGAGACAGATTGGTTCTCCTTCTAGTAAACTTTTTTTCATGTTTGCTATGAATGAACGCCCTAGAGTGGGAGATCGAATGACAAAAGCCTATCAAAGGGACCTACAGAATGGAGCAATTCCGCCTGCTGATTTGATATTACTGACGTCAAACAATCTGTCTGATTTTGTCAATTGGCTGTGATCGACACCGGAACTTAGCCCGTGCCAGCAAGGTGGGAGTGGATATCGTGACCTACATTAACCTTTTCTGCTGCCAGGAATGGAACGAGAAGTTGAGTTTAAAATTCTGTTCTAAGTCATGTTCAACTCTTACATTAAATCAATATAACTATATAGTTTTGAAAAAAAAACGTCGATAATCAACAAGTCTAACTGCAAAGAACTCCAAACCCTCTGTCTTTTATAATGTTGTTGCCGGTAAAAGATTCCCTGATAAGAATGGTCACACTGAGAATTAACTTTTGTGATAGAATCGGATGCCCATAGAGGGAGATAATGGCCAGAGGAATAAATACTGTTTAGGATTGACTGACGGACTGACTGAAACCCATAGCTCTGGGGGTCATAGAGAAACCACAAATGACTTGACAATTTTTCTCCATTTGCCCTTGTTTTCTGCCATCCTCAGAGATTTGGTAGGAAGTTGAGTTGTCCAGAACACATGTTACAGAATAAAAAAGTAACTGTTTGACAATTCCAAAGATGGAATCCATAAGGGAAAAAAAGGTTAAGAGTTAAGTTATGAATGGCCTAGAAGAGACGTCTGAACAGTGGAGTGAGAAGGAACGATTTTTTTGTGAGTGGAATGAAAGGATGAATTTGTCCCAAAATCAGCTTCAATGCAGGTCTTTGGTTTGTGGCTTTTCCCGAGAACACACGACTAACAATGCTTGAAATCTTTATTTCTCGGATTGGGAAATTAAGCTTGTGTTGAGCGACGGCGCGAGATCTCAGTGGCAATGGAGGTGGTCTGCCCAAGGTGAGAAAGGAAGTATGTACACTGATTTCTTTACATGGAAAACGACAATAACAGTTTGAATGTGCAATGGTCTTAACGGTGAAACGGTTAATTCCTGATACAATATCGAATTCATTGACCCCACACTATGGTTCTATCCTATGTCTTGGTTGTACAGCTGAGCTCTAGCACCCCTGCTGTGTGGCGAGGATTTAACGATAATCATAACAATTATTCTTACACTGTTGATCTGGTACCGTTATCATAACGTCTTTGCTGATTGTGGTTTTGCCTCTTGAGTGGATTAAGATAATGGAACCCCGTGTGGAAAAAAAAAAACTGCAACTCCGCAGAACAACAGGAGACAGCGCACGTTATTTAAAGTCAAGTTTGTCTTTCGCCTTTTAGTCTTCAATCTCCTCCACAGGCCGCGATCAGTGCACAATATATAGGATATTAAATGTTCACTATTTCGGTCTAGCGAGTGTTGAAAATTTTCTTTAGAGGCAGCTGTGTTTTAACCGTTTTTTTTTTCTCTCGAAGATCAAGCGGGAGAATAATCTCTTTCAGGGAGGAACTATTGATCAGAGTAAGTTCTGCCCTCTTCTGCCAGAAGGCTGCATATGCATAATTATGTAGATTTGAAAAAAAAAAAAGGTTTTTGTCAGATTCCAGTTCCCGATGTCCGGACGCATCTTTTGTTCTTGGGCCCATATCTATATCTTGAGAAATAAGGATTTTATATTTAAATCGGTAATAGAATAGTTACTTATTGATCAACAGATGGAAACTTTTTTTTTCTTTTTTTTAAAACTCTCTTGTGAAATTTGATTTTCTGCATAATCATGCAACTTTTTGTCAGAAGAGAGCAGAGTTATGCAACGAAATGGTAACATAAAACTTACGGTATATTTTGTCCTGTAAGACCATAGGCAAACAAGCCTTGGCAATATGTCATGCGACCCTTGCCATTTTATCTAGAGTTGGTCGAGAAATAAGTAGATGCTCTATGAATATATAGCTATGGCACATAAAATGGGGAAATTGAAAAATTGACAGTTCTTTTCTCATTCAAAGTTGACGACTGAGACAGTTAAAGATACATGTACTCGTACGTATTCTTGCTAGAATGCTACAGGAGAATGGACTACAACTGCTTATTGTTGACTGATGTCGAAACCCATCCTTGGGTATGTGGCCATTGCACTGCCATTTCACTCTACGATTCACTTTCGAATAGTGGAACACATGATTTCGGGAAAAATCCAACGTGGAAATACATCAAGAGTTTTCATGCGTTTTTAAATTATAAACACTTATCACTATTACTATTATTTGGAGGGCATCTGGGTTCAATAGGCTCACAGCGAAGAGTTTTAGTCATAACCGTACCCGTTAGGGATCAAATCAAGAATGAGGCAAACTTACGGCCGAGGCAAGGCCAAGGCCATGGGTCGATGGAATTTCCCGGGATATTGGTGAATTCTATTGTGAGACAGGGCCAAAGTTTGAAACGACGATTAACTGATGTTAGAAATTGGGCACAAATTGTCTGGAATTCTCAAGTTGGTGAAATTGCTAATTAATTGTTTAGCTTCTCCTGAAAGAACTCAAACCAGCAACAGGTGCATTACATAATACCGTTTGCTTGCGGACTGCAATAGATATTGTGGTCCAGGATATTAGTGCATTCCAAAACGTATGTTTTAACTTAGGTTATCGATTGGTATTAACTGCTTTGTGTGGCCGGTCTCACAACCAGACTCCAGTGTCGGAAACGTGTTTTGAGCCAGTAAAATTTACAGTGCACCTCTTATTGAGTGTTTAGATGGAGACTGGTTCCTAATAGGTAAGAGATGATGAGTGGTTAAAGCCATTGCAACAAATTGCAATACTTTCTAAGTCTTTAATTTAGATATATTACTTATTTTTTAGTACGTGATACGGCACACGGTTTGTTTACATAATTATATATGTGATTTGATTTGGAAAATAATTGATGCTTTATACTACATTTTTTAATAGCCAGCACACTATACAACTTGTAACATGTTTTTGTCAATGCCTGATTATTATTGATACTACGATTGGCACATTATAGCCGTAATTGTGCTATCTAATGACAGTAATGGAATAAAATCAGAATACCAGTACTCATTTGTATGAATCTTACCCTAACGTATCCATTTTTTCTTTAGTCTTGCGGAGCGCGGTGGACCACCAATGATCTGTGTGTTATGGTAGCTTTTTCTGTTTCCCTGGGTTCTTGGCCTGCCCCAGGACATTTGCTCAGTTGTGATAGAGATCACCTCAGTGCTTGACCTCAGTTGATAGCTGAGTCCTAAATGCCTCGCCATGTTTGTCCAACTTGGTGCTAAAATATGTCATTGTAAGGAAAATGTGTATTTCTTATATTGAAATATAAGTACACCACAAACGTAAGAAAACCGGAATAATGAGCATTACATGTATGTCTCTTATATTTACTTTGTTAGCATAATAATATATTACGTTAGTTATCGAACACAGAGATGGCAAAGATGGCATATCACAGCATTCTGATTGACGAAATTCTGATTTCATGAAATAAACATCATAAATAAGATCACAGATCACTATCGTCAGCAACAAAAATAGTGACTATTCTAGAACCTCAACATACACAAGGGCAACAATAACAACAACCACGACAATAACTAAAACAACTAGAGCAATCTGTCGTAATCGCAATAGATTCAGCAAAACAACCAAACCATGACAACATCATCAACAACAGCAAAGAGGAAAATACACTGAATCACCCCAGCCCAGCCATCCGTATCGACCATCATGATAGTGTGTCAGTGTACGTGTTTCTTTTATCGCCTCCATCACCTGAACTACTTACAGAAGTCACCATGAGCTATCAGCCGAGTGGTACAGACTTCGGGATCAAATAGATCATGTCTACAGGAGAAGTACAGTGTGAGAAGAAGTACTTGATCTATCATGAAAGAACTAACAAGATATTGCCACCCGCACTACTCTCATCACGGTCACATTAACAACAACAACAACAACAACAACAACAACAACAACAGCATTACCGTCAGCCTCTTCTCCTTTTAACCACTTCACCATCACTATCACCATCACCACTGCCACCACTCCCACCATCAAAATTATCTCGGCCAACAGAAATGTTATCACAACCAACAGTAACAACATCACTTCATATAAATGTATTGAATTTTAAGATAAAGACGTCAACTCGTAAATCACTCAATGATTTCAAAAGAGTAAGACAATTAAGCAACAAATATGGCGAACTAACCAGCTGAAATTGATAGAAATATTGGGAGCGTCAAATTTTCAAGCCCGTTTAGTTCTCCATCAGGCCAGGACAACTTCATTTACAACATCATCAACACCATCACATCATCACCTTATAATAAACATATGTCTTAAAATTTAGCTGACTTAATGAACTTAAAGAAACAAAACCATAATCTATGGAACAGGATTTGTTAAACATTGAACAAAGTGATAGTTCTGGCCAAATTCACGAAAGTTTTTATATTCTTCACCATGCCACCACCAAAACAACATCACGGACACCAGTACCATCACCCCCAACAACAAGAACAACATCCCGAACACCCCTGCCATCACCATAATCACTAAGACCACCAACAACAATATATCACCACAATCACCAGTACCATTACTATTACTATCACCACCACATCACCGTTATCACAATCATCCAGATCACCAGCACTACCAACAACAACCTTATTACAATCTACAATGTCGTACAGTCTTTCAAGTGAGCCCAAGTATAATGGTTTTATATTTATTATATCTATAAAGCACAGCACCTGGATATTGTGACGCTCATGTAATGAAAAGCTGGAGATGTGTTGATTTACAATCATTTTTCATATATATCTTTATACTTTCTTCTTTCCTTTCACAGCGTGCATTCCTCGCTTCTCCAGAACTAACCATAGCCCCATACTTTCACCAAATCTTAGTTCTCGACTTAAGTGACACTTAATATCTCTCACCATCTCTTCCCATGCCACGCTCTGTTTATCTTGTGTGAGAACCGAATCCCCATGTATCTACATTCATAACCAAGTTCTATTTGTTCCTTCACTTACTTCATATGGGCCCTTTCCTCTCTTCACATTAACATATTTATATTCAAGTGTATTTTTAGATCTCAAGTATAGATGAGTGTCCCATCAGAGAAGCACGTGGGATTGTGTGCATTCCCTCCCTTATTTATATTACAAGTAGAGACTAAATGGATGAGTTGAGATCTTCAGACTAAATTCGTGGGAATAGATGTTATGATTGGATGGTTGAGGAAAGAGGAGGAGGGGGAAATAAAATAGGGAAAGGTTCATCACAAAATGCGTGTGTGGGTGTGTATGTGTGTGTGTGTGCATTTTCATATGGCATTCCAAGTCATTAAATCTATTTGTCTATCTGACCGTCTACCTAAATATGTATTTGTTTGTTTGTCTGTCTGCCCGTGTGTTTTGTGTGATTTTGTGTCTGTCTCTCCATCTATCTGTTAATCCGTGCATCCATGTATCCATCCACCCACCGTCCACCTATGCATCCATCCACCCATCCACCCATCCATCAATCCATCCATCTATCCATCCACCCATCCATCCATCTGTCCACCAATCCATCCATCCATCCATCCGTTCATCCATCCATCCACTCACCTGTCCATCCATCCATCCTCTGTCTGTGTCAGTCTCTCTCTGCCTGTCTGTTTCAGTCTCTATCTATCTATCTATCTATCTATCTATCTATCTATCTATCTATCTATCTATCTATCTATCTATCTATCTAT